>CM036768.1:23088967-23393967 GCA_020796225.1 Arion vulgaris
AAGAATGCTCTTGAAAGAGCTTGCATATTTCCAAAATAGACTTAAAGAGCAGTTAAGAAATCCATTGTGTCGATCTGTCAAAAGAGTTTGTTCTTTTCTCATTGACAAATCGTTACGGCTGTCATTACCTGTGCAAATAGTCCAGTCATTTGGAAAGCAAACATAGTTGGCAAGCACTTCTTCTTTTCAAGTGGCTTGCAAGTTGGACGTAGGCGATCGTGTCTATGCAGCAATATTTGTCTGTCATTTTTCTGTTTTTTAGTTGACGATTTCTGTGTTCTGTTGTTCATGTGCAATGATATACGTCTATTTTATCATTTCTACTTTTGCCACTAAATAAACAAGTAGGTAAGTAGTTACTTGTCTTACATACAGACAGGTAGGTAACGTATTTTCAATGTGTGTAGTCAGATTTCATGTACTATAGTGCGTTTGCATTGACGTTTGCATAGTATCCTTGTATTGATGAACATGATTTTTTGCAATTATTGTTGTATTTTTGATGTCCCAAAGATTTTATAAAATTCAATGTTGCAAGCAGTGTACTTTTCTTGCAGATGAGAATTCCGTTGATCTTTTCTAACCTAGTAATTATTTGGTGCTGGTAGAAAATAATTAAGAAATTCACTTATTTTTGGCATAGGCGTATATACAATTCAAATTGTGGAGGGCCAAATAACCGATATTATATAGTTCATAGTTCATATGTACGGTTCCAACTTCATTGCAACGGGTCACTCCATAATTGCTCCGTTCCTGTGCCAACGAAAATCACACAAAATGCTAACAACTGTCGCCTGTGTCGTGAACTAATTCCAGAATGAAACAGCCGTACCGGCCACAAAAAACAACATGCACCGCATAAATGCATATGACCGTCGCTAAAGTGTCAACACAAAACTGTTCATCACTTGAATTGCAATTCATGTCGAAGGGAACATCAATCACGACAAAATCCAGCTTTCTGCGCAAAACACAAAATACGGCAGATTGAGTTGGGTCGTCATAACTGCTGTTTTGCCATTTTCTGAATACCCACAATCACAACAAACGCACGGTTGACACAGCAAAAAGCATTCCATGTAACATGCATAGCTTACAGCGTTGCTCAAGCACCAACTCAGTAGCTAGGCAAACGAGTCCGGAAAATACCCGACCAAACATGGCGGAAATGCGCTGGCAAAGTCGTGTACAGAATTAAACAGTTCTGATTCTGAATGGCCCTCCCGCATTCCGCCATTTCTGGCCAGATTTTTCAACTATCTTAATTATATTAAATTATATAAAACACATAAAGTGTTTACCCAATTATTGTGAGTCCGATGATCTAACATGTTGATGACTATTCTCATCTGCACGAACAATAGTCCATCTTTTTCCAACAGTCATTTTCCTCCTTTAAGATATACTCTTCACATTTACACAAATAATCTGTCTATCTTCGACAGGGCATATGTTCTTTCATTGTGCATAAAATGGACCGTACAGGACAACTACGGGTGTTATAGTGCGTTTCAAAACTCATGCCCATTTTGGAAATTCTGTAAGTCCGGAGCCATTTAACGTAAAGAGGTGATATTTTGCATGTGCTCTATTAATCGTCATGACATTGCAAGGAAATAATTGCAATGAAAACAAACAGCTAGTTTTCATTTTAGCTTATATGCGGTATACAAAAAACATCAAACATGAACTAGACATACATTTGAAACGCTTACAGTAGCTTTATTGTTGTTATTGGTGCGTAATTTTAAAGCAGGCTACACATTTAGGACATAATCTGGTGGAAGAAACATCTGTGAGAAACCGCATCTAGTTGTGATGACAGGTAAATATTTGCGTGAAGTTAGAGAAATGCGTCCACAAAGCTATGACATTGTGTATTTAGACAAAACATGGATTAATGCTCACCACACCAATGGAAAAGAATGGCAGTCATCAGATGGAGTGATTAAGAAATTAGTACCAAGTGGCAAAGGGCAGCGTTTTATAATTGCACATGCAGGCAGTAGACAAAATGGGCTGTTGAAGAATGCTCAACTCTTATTTGTTTCTTCTTCTTCTTCTTCAGCGATCTCTGGTCATGCGCTTAATTTACTGTGGACCACAAACTGGGCAGACAGCTTCAGGTCTGTCAGGTTTCCCAAAGCTTAGTTTTCAGGTCGACTGGGTGTGGCCACATGTTGCTTCTCAGCTCACACAGAAGAGGACAGTCTTGCAGGACATGCTCTGGTGTCTGTTCTGCCTGCTGACACTGGCAGAGAGCTGTTTGACTTATTCCTAGTCTGTATAAGTGTTTGTTGAGTCTGCAGTGTCCGGTGCGTAGTCGAAATATAATGACCTGGTCTGTTCTGCTTAGGTCTTTGAGGGAGTCTTTTCCATAATCATATCCAGTGTTTGTCTTCCAGTCTACTGCAGATTTTCTCTGTATGAGGTTTTGACCTCTTGAAAAGACAAGGGTTGGTAAATTTGCTCTTTGGCACTGCCCTCCTTAGCTAAGACATCAGCACTCTCATTGCCTGCAATGCCACAGTGAGATGGAATCCACTGCAAGTGAATTTCTGCCTTTTCTGAAAGCTGAGCAAGTTCTCTTTGTAGTTTTTGTACTGTGCTGTCAGTGGATTTAGCCTCCAGGGCTTGTATAGCTGACAATGAGTCTGTAAGAAATACCATCTTGCTTGCAGCTGCTTGCAGCTTATTCATGTGCTGTGCTGCCATCAGAAGGGCTATGAGTTCTGCTTTGTAGTTGGAACATATTCTTCCAGTAGGAGCCGCTAGAGACACAGTGGTAGCATCTGGGTGCCTAATGTACACTCCTGCTCCACCATTCATGGTTGCCTCCATTGCCGATCCATCTGTGTAAATTCTTATCCAGCTGTCTTCTGGAAACATGTAATGGAGATGTTCCATTGTAATTGCTTTTTCACTAGATTAGGCTCGGCATCTTTGCTTAATAATTTAGGGATGGAGGTTGAGAAGTTTAGTGGTACTGAGTCTGGTTCCCAGTGATCAAAAGCAATTCTTCAGGTATGGAATTATGATTTAGTAGTTCCAAGTATGACTTTCCTATTTCTTTTGCTTTGTGGTTTAGACTTGTGCGCTTTAGTCTGTTCTTTGTTCTAGCCGCCATTTTTTCATGCAGTGGATGGTGAGGCATTCTTTTGATCCTTGCAGTCTGTAGAATCACTTTTCTCCTTCTTCTGTCTTCCAAGGGCTGGATGTTGGCTGCCTTTTCCATTTCTACAATTGGTGTAGATTTCATGGTAAAATAGCCCAAAATAGTACGCAGACACCTGTTTTGTGTTTTTTCCAGTATCGATTTGTTTGAATGGGCTGCTGATATCCATGTCGATGATTTGTTTCAAAATCGGCGGGTAATCGGGACTGCCACACAACGGTCATATTTAGAGAGTGGATTGAGAAAACTATACTTCCGACATTAGATAAGCATTCTTGTCTGATAATAGACAATGCATCATACCACAATGTACAATAAGGCAAAGTTCGGACGTCGTCTAGTAAAAGAATATGCAATACAGATATTTGCATGAGATTGTCATCAATGTACACTTCTGGTCTTTTTCAAGACCACCACAATCATCCTGGCCTCTTAACATGACAACTGTATCGAAATGAAGGTACAAGTTGAAATAACGTCATTTCTTTATGTATAATTTCCATTCACGTGAAAAATGTGGATACACCTATGACATTAAAAGTGTTAAATGTGTTTTATTAATGTAAATTCTATTGTGTGCTACCAAAATAATTATTAGGTAGTCAAAGATCAAAGAAAATTGCCGCTTCAGTAAAACGACAGTACCTACATAAATTGAAATTATATATTCGTAATGTTATTGGAAATCGAACACCACATGCAATTTTACATTGTATTTCATGCCAGGGTTATTGAGATATTAGTATAAGTTTGTGGGCACGAGATTTGAAACGCACTATAGGCCCGTACTTGTCATTGACCGCCGACACGAACACGCTGGGCAGACGGGTTTACTTGATCTCAAAGTGGTGTGAATTCTTTAATGGTGCACACTTGAAATATAGATGTGAGAGATAGTTGTCAATATTCCTAATATCTACATTATTATTAATTTTCCGCTGTTGTCGGTCACTTTAAATTTGATTGACACAAAAGATATTCCGATATAATCATCAAAACTGAGAGAATGTGAAACCAAGATGGACAACAATATAGTCGGTACCAAGACAAGTATTAGGGAAACTATTATTGGTGAAAATAATATATACATTTACTAATTCTACTCCACACAACCGCCGAAACTCACCACTATTGACTAATTCTACTCCATACAACCGAAACTCACCACTGTTTACTAAATCTACTCCATACAACCGAAACTCACCACTGTTTACTAAATCTACTTCATAGAACCGAAACTCACCACTGTTTACTAAATCTACTACATAGAACCGAAACTCACCACTGTTGACTAAATCTGCTCCATACAACCGAAACTCACCACTGTTTACTAAATCTACTTCATAGAACCGAAACTCACCACTGTTTACTAAATCTACTACATAAAACCGAAACTCATCACTGTTTACTAACTCTAAACTTATTACTGTTACTCAATCTACTTCATACGACCGATACCTACTACTGTTACTATATCGACTTCATACGACCGATACTTACTACTGTTACTATATCGATTTCATACGACCGATACTTACCACTGTTACTATATCAACTACATACGACCGATACTTACTACTGTCACTAAATCTACTTCAAATGACCGAAATTTACTACTGTTACTTAATCTATTTATTTACTCACTAATGTATTTGTGTAACGATGACAAATCACTCATTTTGTAGACATTCTATTTCTTTAATTATGTTTTACCACAGTCATGATAAGAGATTTTTACCTCAGTCATGATAAGAAGAGATGTTACCTCAGTCATGATAAGAAGAGATGTTACCTCAGTCATGATAAGAAGAGATTTTACCTCAGTCATGATAAGACGAGATTTTATCTCAGTCATGATAAGAAGAGATTTTACATCACAGTCAGGATAAGAAGAGATTTTACCTCACAGTCATGATAAGAAGAGATTTTACCTCAGTCATGATAAGAAGAGATTTTACCTCAGTCATGATAAGAAGAGATTTTACCTCAGTCATGATAAGAAGAGATTTTACCTCAGTCAGGATAAGAAGAGAATTTACCTCAGTCATGATAAGAAGAGATTTTACCTCAGTCATGATAAGAAGAGATTTTACCTCAGTCATGATAAGAAGAGATTTTACCTCAGTCAGGATAAGAAGAGATTTTACCTCAGTCATGATAAGAAGAGATTTTACCTCAGTCAGGATAAGAATAAATTTTACCTCAGTCAGGATAAGAAGAGATTTTACCTCAGTCATGATAAGAGATTTTACCTCAGTCAGGATAAGACTAGATTTTATCTGTCAGGATAAGAAGAGATTTTATCACAGTCATGATAAGAAGAGATTTTACCTCAGCCAGGATAAGAAGAGATTTTACCTCAGCCAGGATAAGAAGAGATTTTACCTCAGTCAGGATAAGAAGAGATTTTACCTCAGTCAGGATAAGAAGAGATTTTACCTCAGTCAGGATAAGAAGAGATTTTACCTCAGTCAGGATAAGAAGAGATTTTACCTCAGTCAGGATAAGAAGAGATTTTACCTCAGTCAGGATAAGAAGAGATTTTACCTCAGTCATGATAAGAAGAGATTTTACCTCACAGTCATGATAAGAAGAGATTTTACCTCAGTCATGATAAGAAGAGATTTTACCTCAGTCATGATAAGAAGAGATTTTACCTCAGTCATGATAAGAAGAGATTTTAACTCAGTCATGATGAGAAGAGATTTTACGTCAGTCATGATGAGAAGAGATTTCTAGAATAGCCATTTATATGCGCGTCATAAATAGCGTTTTTCTCCGGTTCTGTTATCTCTAAGGTTCACTTTCTGCATGGACAGCCTTTAGCATTGCACCCACTGTATTGGAGTAACACTGCTATTGTCGAAATTCTTATGACTGGTTATCGTTGTTTCTAGAAAAATGTATTATTTTGATTAGTTAAATACATAACGTTTGCAAAGAACATAATGGTGCCTGCCCTCAACCATCTAGTGTACAATTTGTACAATCGTACAAAAGTTGATATCAACACTATTAGCATTATTACTATCATCAAATGAATAGTCGTCTCTGACCGCACACCATGTCTTGAGCTTTGTGAATGTGACAGTTATAACAGTAATGTCTATTCCTCTGAATTGTCTTGACACTAGTGTCAGTTTGCAAATTTAGAATTATCTCAAAGGTTAATAATTAATATCGTGTAGAGTCGATTCACCATTCAGTTCTTACTTCCCTGTTTACCAAAGGACGTGAGCCAAAATCTCGACACGTGTCACACTAGAGTCACTGACCAAGTGAATAGTTAGTTTGCATACACAACATTGCAAAGGGATGTATAAATAAATCTGCGTAGGAAACTATTCGATTAGATACATTAGTTGTATTATATAAAGAAAATACAAAACAAAAGACAATAGGTAGTAAACTACTCTAATGAATGTATTGACTGTTTGCTTGAACAATCACCGTTGTATTTCAGTGTTCAATCTATATCTCATAAGAAATTTCATTAGCGATGCACGAACATGTAGCACAAGCGAGGTGTCTGATGTAATCGTCTGAATTTTTTTTAATTTTGAATTATTTACCAGGCTGTATTTATCTTATCAACTTATCTTATCAACATACCAGATCGTACTAACTGCTGTTCAATTTCGAGGTAAATTTTAACACGGATCTACGTTTGTCGTCCGTCTCGATGGTACTGGGAAATCTATCCCATCTACATAAAGATCATGTGTTCTGGAAAAATTTAATGTAAAATGAACAGAGTGCTTTAGAGCAAGAAGAGCACTTATTTCATTAATAGTCATGGCATCGCCTCCAACCCCACCATCCAGTCCATCTTACGTTTTGTTCAATATTTTTTTGTTACTACATTTCAGTTGGTGTGTGCCATACATTGACCAGGAAAAATATATTCGAATTAGTTTAGCTAAGACAAGTGGTCTAGCTTGTTTTGAATATCTTGATTTAACGCACAATTATCTAACTAGATAGGTAGCAACAGAGACAAAAATTCTATTAATGAATGCAGGCAATGATTCAGACCTTGATAAAAGATGCTCGGCGATTCTCAGACTGAGTTTGTATTGCATAATTGAAACCCAGACCTTGATAAAAACAGACATGAACCCACGATGAAACAGAATAAGAGGAGAAAATAGTCATGGTGTGTGCGAAACCTGTAGAAGAACATCAGAGTGTCACTAGATAATCTCTTGAATAGTCATGGTGTGTGCTACCCTGTAGAAGATACATCAGAGTGTCACTAGATAATCTCTTGAATAGTCATGGTGTGTGCGTAACCTGTAGAAGATACATCAAAGTGTCACTAGATAATCTCTTGAATAGTCATGGTGTGTGCTACCCTGTAGAAGACACATCAGAGTGTCACTAGATAATCTCTTGAATAGTCATGGTGTGTGCGTACCCTGTAGAAGATACATCAGAGTGTCACTAGATAATCTCTTGAATAGTCATGGTGTGTGCGTACCCTGTAGAAGACACATCAGAGTGTCACTAGATAATCTCTTGAATAGTCATGGTGTGTGCTACCCTGTAGAAGATACATCAGAGTGTCACTAGATAATCTCTTGAATAGTCATGGTGTGTGCTACCTGTAGAAGACACATCAGAGTGTACTAGATAATCTCTTGAATAGTCATGGTGTGTGCATAACCTGTAGAAGACACATCAGAGTGTCACTAGATAATCTCTTGAATAGTCATGGTGTGTGCATACCCTGTAGAAGACACATCAGAGTGTCACTAGATAATCTCTTGAATAGTCATGGTGTGTGCATAACCTGTAGAAGACACATCAGAGTGTCACTAGATAATCTCTTGAATAGTCATGGTGTGTGCATAACCTGTAGAAGACACATCAGAGTGTACTAGATAATCTCTTGAATAGTCATGGTGTGTGCGTACCCTGTAGAAGATACATCAGAGTGTCACTAGATAATCTCTTGAATAGTCATGGTGTGTGCTACCCTGTAGAAGACACATCAGAGTGTACTAGATAATCTCTTGAATAGTCATGGTGTGTGCATAACCTGTAGAAGACACATCAGAGTGTACTAGATAATCTCTTGAATAGTCATGGTGTGTGCATACCCTGTAGAAGACACATCAGAGTGTCACTAGATAATCTCTTGAATAGTCATGGTGTGTGCATAACCTGTAGAAGACACATCAGAGTGTCACTAGATAATCTCTTGAATAGTCATGGTGTGTGCATAACCTGTAGAAGACACATCAGAGTGTCACTAGATAATCTCTTGAATAGTCATGGTGTGTGCATAACCTGTAGAAGACACATCAGAGTGTCACTAGATAATCTCTTGAATAGTCATGGTGTGTGCATAACCTGTAGAAGATACATCAGAGTGTACTAGATAATCTCTTGAATAGTCATGGTGTGTGCATAACCTGTAGAAGACACATCAGAGTGTCACTAGATAATCTCTTGAATAGTCATGGTGTGTGCATCCTGTAGAAGACACATCAGAGTGTCACTAGATAATCTCTTGAATAGTCATGGTGTGTGCGTAACCTGTAGAAGACACATCAGAGTGTCACTAGATAATCTCTTGAATAGTCATGGTGTGTGCATAACCTGTAGAAGACACATCAGAGTGTCACTAGATAATCTCTTGAATAGTCATGGTGTGTGCATAACCTGTAGAAGACACATCAGAGTGTCACTAGATAATCTCTTGAATAGTCATGGTGTGTGCATACCCTGTAGAAGACACATCAGAGTGTCACTAGATAATCTCTTGAATAGTCATGGTGTGTGCATAACCTGTAGAAGACACATCAGAGTGTCACTAGATAATCTCTTGAATAGTCATGGTGTGTGCATAACCTGTAGAAGACACATCAGAGTGTACTAGATAATCTCTTGAATAGTCATGGTGTGTGCATAACCTGTAGAAGATACATCAGAGTGTCACTAGATAATCTCTTGAATAGTCATGGTGTGTGTACCCTGTAGAAGACACATCAGAGTGTCACTAGATAATCTCTTGAATAGTCATGGTGTGTGTATAACCTGTAGAAGATACATCAGAGTGTCACTAGATAATCTCTTGAATAGTCATGGTGTGTGCATAACCTGTAGAAGACACATCAGAGTGTCACTAGATAATCTCTTGAATAGTCATGGTGTGTGCATAACCTGTAGAAGACACATCAGAGTGTCACTAGATAATCTCTTGAATAGTCATGGTGTGTGCGTACCCTGTAGAAGACACATCAGAGTGTCACTAGATAATCTCTTGAATAGTCATGGTGTGTGCGTACCCTGTAGAAGACACATCAGAGTGTACTAGATAATCTCTTGAATAGTCATGGTGTGTGCGTAACCTGTAGAAGACACATCAGAGTGTCACTAGATAATCTCTTGAATAGTCATGGTGTGTGCGTAACCTGTAGAAGACACATCAGAGTGTCACAGATAATCTCTGAATAGTCATGGTGTGTGCTAACCTGTAGAAGACACATCATGTGTACTAGATAATCTCTTGAATAGTCATGGTGTGTGCATAACCTGTAGAAGACACATCAGAGTGTACTAGATAATCTCTTGAATAGTCATGGTGTGTGCATACCCTGTAGAAGACACATCAGAGTGTCACTAGATAATCTCTTGAATAGTCATGGTGTGTGCATAACCTGTAGAAGACACATCAGAGTGTACTAGATAATCTCTTGAATAGTCATGGTGTGTGCATAACCTGTAGAAGACACATCAGAGTGTCACTAGATAATCTCTTGAATAGTCATGGTGTGTGCATAACCTGTAGAAGACACATCAGAGTGTACTAGATAATCTCTTGAATAGTCATGGTGTGTGCATAACCTGTAGAAGACACATCAGAGTGTCACTAGATAATCTCTTGAATAGTCATGGTGTGTGCATAACCTGTAGAAGACACATCAGAGTGTACTAGATAATCTCTTGAATAGTCATGGTGTGTGCATAACCTGTAGAAGACACATCAGAGTGTACTAGATAATCTCTTGAATAGTCATGGTGTGTGCATAACCTGTAGAAGACACATCAGAGTGTCACTAGATAATCTCTTGAATAGTCATGGTGTGTGCATACCCTGTAGAAGACACATCAGAGTGTCACTAGATAATCTCTTGCGTGGAACCTGCAAGGTCAACGGAAAATGAACTTCCTAAATAGACATATAGAGACACAATCTTCTTGAGTGACTGATTGATGTTGGGACTAACATGGGAAGCCACAGAAAAACTACCAGAAACTGGGAAAGTGGCCACCAACTGTTAACGCCTATGCTTCACGAGAAGCGGAGAGGAATACATCAACGAGGTAAGCCTGATGGTAAGATGATAGCTTATAACTAAATTACTAGAAACAATATAACAGGTGTCTGTTAATGCTCACAAAGACATCAAGTTCTTACACAATATTTTCACCATCTTCTAAATTACATTGGGGACCCTCACCAGTGCTACGGGGTTCGTGCACTGCCCCCTGAGATCTTCCTGTGTAAAAAAAAGATCGGAGCACACATGGTTACTTACCGAAGTGCAATGATGATGGTCCTATCAATCAAGCAATCTAGCAATCATTCAATCAAAGACATTGATTATAGAATGAGAAATATGATTTACTCTAAAAGTGAATTATACATTTAACAGAAAATCATGACAATAAATGGCAGTTAATCATTAGGTATCCATTAAGTATCCATTAAGTATCCATTAAGTATCCTATGTTACCAATGTCAAATATGGAAAACGAATAAGAAACATACACAGAAAATAGCAACATGCGAAATGAGATGTCTCCACAAAGTCACCAATAACACAAGAATCGACAGAGTAACGAATACCAGCATCAGATACAAGACCGTGCTTGAATTATATAACAAAACAGAGAATGAAGTGGTTTGGCCACTTAGTAAGAATGCGAGCAGACCAAACTGCATATAAAGCATTCCACAATAGACAATCAGGAAGGATGGCCAGAGGCAGACCGAGGAAAATGTGGATATATAACGTAGTTGAATTCTGCAAGGGGGCTAAGAAAAAAGGGTTTTAAAGCCGAAGGATTGACTCTCCGCAGAAATGGCACTCCATCTGCCGAGATTATTGCACAAAGCACGAACTCCGTAGCTCCAGCAACAATCCTAGGGTCTATGGAAAAAACTGCACTCGTGAACAGAATGGCGCGGTCCGGACTTGAACCCACGACCTTCGACTCACAAGGCAAATGGCTTAACCACTTAGCCACAGAGACCCCAAAGGACTAAAGAAACCATCACACAAGTCACCAGAGAAGGCAAGACAAACACTTATTAAAACTACCACGACACTGGGTTAACAACCCGATAACAGTGTGCTGACAAAAATGTTGAATTCTGCCAGGGACTAAGAAAACCATCACACAAGTCACCAGAGAAGCGCAAGACAAATACATAAAACCACGACACTGGGTTACAGGCCGGTAACAGTGTGCTGACAAAAGAAGAACAATGATTAAGTTATGTACGCTCCACGTGCAATTCA
The DNA here is from genome assembly GCA_020796225.1 of Arion vulgaris. Lineage (NCBI taxonomy): Eukaryota > Metazoa > Mollusca > Gastropoda > Stylommatophora > Arionidae > Arion > Arion vulgaris. Next base: position 23,100,680 of record CM036768.1, read on the forward strand.
GCAGTAGTTAAAATCGGGAATACCGTGAAATTAATCCTTCCTTTCCTTTGCGTTCCCGGACTAGCCTGATGGACCAACTTCTATCATGAATTTTACTGTTGTTTTTAGGGACTCCGTTCCTCCGTACAGCTTTTCGCGAAGCTCTGTGTGTTGTGGCCAGTACTTTTTTCGTATACCTGCTAAACTTTGACAGTCTTGCAAGACGTGTTCTGCCGTCATGTCTGCCATATTGCATGGGCACAGGCTAGTTGTGCCCATTTTAAATTTATGGAACATGTGGGCTCTGAGCTTGTTGTGGCCGGTACGGAGGCGAAATATGGCAACTTGTTCACTGCGAGAGAGACCATAGTATCCGTCACTGTCTGTGTACTGCGGGTGGTCTTTTGACCATTTGCTTCGATAGTGCGAACCGATGGTTGTTTGACTTCCTCATAGCTGATCTCGAGATCAGTCTGGGGTAGTCGCCCGCCCTCTTTGGCTAACTTGTCGGCCGCTTCGTTTCCCCTAATGTTGCAGTGTGACGGTATCCACTGATGACGGTGCGTTTGAGTGAACTCGTTAGTTCAGCGAGGGACGTTTTGAGCTCATTCATCTCAGTTTTGCCGACGCATTTGAGTGCCGTGATGACCGATAGAGCATCGGTGAATATCACGACCTTGTTGCGTGTAGTGTTCTTCCTCCAAGATCATTTCGGCCGCCTCTTTGATTGCCTCTGCCTCTGCTCGGTAGTTATTCGAGTATTTGCCAGTTGCAATCGCTTTCTTGACCGTGACTTTCTTTGAGATTTTAAGCACTATTCCTCCTCCGCCATCACTTATTGCGTTATTTGCCGATCCGTCCGTGTAGACGTGCGTCCACTCATTTTCAGGGTACTCTGATTCTATATGCTCTTCTGCTGCAGTTTTTCTGTCGAGGTTTGTTTGATCCCTTTTGCTCAGTATGCCTGGGATTGTTTCCCCTTAGTTCTGGCATTTTTGTTTTCCATGGCGGACAATTGTCGATTGCAGGGATTGGTTTGGCTGTGCATTTGGACAGGACTGGATGGTCTGTGGTCAGTGCGTTAGAGATTCTAACGAAGTTAGATCTCTGTATTCTCCACTTTCCGGATACATACATTCTTTCATGCATTGGATGAGATTTGAGCCGTTTGAGTTTTTCCGCAAGTACTACTACTTTCTTGTCCCTTCGGTCAGTCATTGGTCGGATGCCTGTGATGGTCTCCATCGCCTTGATGGGCGTGGACTTTATGGCTCCAGTGATAATGCGTAGGGTCCGGTTTTGACTGCTGCTCACTTTTGCGAATTGCTTGTTCGATGCATTGCTCCACGCTGCCATACCGTACTCTAGGACCGGTCGCACTCTACCAGAGTAAAGTGTCTTGAGAATTCTGGTGTTTGCTCCCCATTTGGAACCTGCGAGTTTACGCATCATTGTTAGCCTATCTCTCGCTTTTGCCGTAGCATTTTCGATCTGGGTGCACCAAGTCAGCTTCCTGTCGAGTGTGACTCCTAGGTACGTTGGGGTTTTATTTTCTGGAAGGTTCTGCCCATTGACTTTAAGCGTTTTCTTGTAATCCTTGTTATTCTGGGAGAACACAGTGTAAGTGGTCTTTGAAGGATTTATTTTCATATTCCACTTTGCTGACCACACTTCAAGGTTATTTAACGTAGCTTGCAGTCGATTTTTTGCTGTGGGCATTGACTCTTCTCTCGCCCATATTGCCAAGTCGTCGGCATACATGGCAGAGTGAACTCGTTCTGGGAGGCATGTTGCAATGTCATTGACGAAGACTAGAAAGAGAGTCGGTGAGAGCACTCCTCCTTGGGGGACTCCTTGCTCCAGTGTGGCCTTTATGCTTTGTACCCTGAACCTGAACCCTTGCTGTTCTGTTCTCTAGGTATCTATCTAGCCAATTGTACATTCTTCCCTTTTACGCCGAGGTGAGGAGTTTGAGCCTTAATCCTTCTTTCCAGACTGTGTCAAATGCCTTCTCCATATCTACCAAGACCGCCAGTGTCTGTTTCTTTTCTTGGAAACCATCCTCGATTTCCTGGACAATGTAGGTTACTTGATCCTCTGTGGATCTGTATCTCCAAAAACCGCCTTGTTGTGCCATAAGCAGCCCTTTGCTTTCCAAGTGCCAGGATAAGCGTTTGTTCACCATGCGCTCCATAAGTTTGCCCGTGCAGCTTAGGAGGCTTATTGGTCTGTAACTCGCTGGGTCGAGTTGATTTTTGCCTGGTTTTAAGATGGGTACCATGATTGCTTCTTTCCATTCATGTGGTACTATGCCTGTTCTCCACGACATGTTGAGAACGGACAGTAGAGCGACCTTTGCTCTGTTCCCAAGTTTTTAAGCATCTCATTGGTGATCCCATCTTTTCAGGGCGACTTTCTGGGTTTCAGGTCCCTTAAAGCCTCTTCCAGCTCGTTACTGGTGAATGTGTCCGTTAGGTGACTATCTGCTTTTCTTGGCTCGCCTTGGAGAGCCCGAGCTTTTCTCTTGTGGCATCAACTTTTTCCTTTGCTATGCTTACTCTGCTGACTTCGGCATATTGTTGCATCAGGATGTTTGCTGTTTCCCTACCCGAAGCCATCTTCTTGTCTTGTTCGAGGACTATAGGTGGTCTGCTGGTGTTTTCATCGCTCACCCTTTGGCCAGCTTCCACAGTTTATGGCCGTCCCTATCGAGGTTCAGGGATTCGGTTGTTTTGACCCAACTCTGTCTCGCCGCTCGTTTGACCTCTCTTCTGTATTTTGCTGCCGCCGCCTTGTAAACAGTATTTGTCTCCACTGACTGTGCCTGTTCTGCCTCACTCCTTGTCTTCTCAAGGTCTTTTCAAGCTTCTGAACCTCTGCTGTCCAGTATGGCTTGTAATCCTTTCGTGCGCCTCTAGGGATGGTTCCCGTGCCGCTTTCAGGATTGCTTCTGACAGTTCCCTGCCACGATTCGCATGTTTTTTTTTTCATGCATGTTGATTCGTTCAACATTTGCATCAGTCAGTGCTCCATACTGTTTCCAATTGGCTCTCTTATAGTTCCACCGTGGCAACCACATTTTGGGCTCAGGTACGAAATTGAGGTCTACTTGCAATTTGACTGGTCTATGGTCACTATCCCCTAGTTGGTGGGTAACCGTACGGACTACTTTGGTGGATATGTCGCTTGTTGCAAAGGCCAAGTCAGGGGTACTCGTTGTGTGCCAGTTCCGAGTAGAAAGTTGGTGGATCGTCTGGAGCGTTGATGAGGAACATATTGTTCTCGATCTCCCAGTCTTCCACCTCTACGCCTCTACTGTTTGTTCGGTACCCCATCTCTCCGAGCGGCTGTTGAAATCGCCGACCACAATACATGAATTCTCACTGATATTCATTGTTTCGAGTGACAGCGGCGTGTAACTTGGACAGTAAAGATTGTACAGAAGGATCTGTGTGTCTTTGCACGTAATTTGAACGCCTATGATCTCAACTGCGCCGGCGTTTCCCTTTGTTCCTTCCATCTGCTTGGTTGGAATGCCATTTCTAACTAGGGTGAGGACTCCACCCTTGTGCCCTTCTCGGTCTGTTCTGAAGGTCTGGTAACCTTTAATCTCGAACTTATGTCTGGGATTTAGATGCGTTTCTTGTATGCACGCAACGTCTATATCGTCTTCTGCAAGTCTTATTGCGAGTGCTTGCTTCTTATGGTGGATACCTTCCGCATTCCATTTGGTGATATTTAATTTCTTATGGTCAATACTCGACCGTATCGAACCAGTAACTTTAACCCGGTTACCTCGTTCGCTGCTGTGCCGAGTTGAGGGTGGGGGACCGTCGGTAGCATACAGCGGGCCCTTCGAGGCATGGGGCCCGGCACTCGTCCTGCCCGGCGGGACTTTTCAGGCGTAGCCCCATATCGATTTTCATTATTTATAAACATATTCATGATAAAATTTAGTCCATGCAGCGTCAGCATGGGTAGCTACGTTACACTTTCAGTGCCGTTTTGAGCTCTGGTGCTTATCTTTCGGACGTGTATCCGTTTTCAACCAGCGTTTGTACGGTTCGCTCTCCGTTAGCCTTCGACTGTCCCCAGCCAAAACTCACAAGGCAGTGAGTTGCCATTTTCTTTCAGGGCTGCTACCCTTAGATGACCTGCCCTCCCGGGCTTATGAGCGCCATCTTCCCAACGAACCGGTCGTTTTACTGAACACATTGGTTCGTCACTCGTTCAGGTTTGTTTACGGTTTGCTCCGCTAGCCTTTGGTTGTATCCAACCATGACACCACAAGGCAGCGGCAGTTCCCTGCGAGAGAACAGAGCTTTGTTTCATGGGACGCTTTCGTAAGACTTTTTGTTTGCGGTCTTTGGTCAGGAAATGTGTGATTTTCAGGACTACGTCTTCTGCATTTGCAGGACCATTTTTGATGGACTCACGTACTCTACTGTTTCGTACTTTGGGCTCCATTTTTGGTCTTGGCCAGGAATGTGTATGTTCAGGATTCCAGTCTCTACGTTGCAGTGACCACGGTTTGTTTGAGGCGTTCGTACTCTGCTATCTCACAGTTCTTTCTGAGTATGGACATATATTTTGTGGACTTCGACCAGGAAATGTGTGTTATTTTTCAGGGATTTCCTTTCATGCGTTGCATCTCTAGGCTCACACTGTCACCACAGATAACTTCGCACGCTGTTTCTGCCTATTTCGTGCCTATTTCTGTGCCTATTTCGGAGGACAATCGGCCAGGAGATGTGTGAATTTTCCAGGGATTTTCGGCCCCTGCTTTGCTTTCACGGTCTCCCCGATCCCTACCCCTTTGGTCAGACCGGAACCTATGTCTGTTTCCAGGGTCACCGCGTGGAGGTTTAGGGGCAGGGTCTTGGTTAGGCGCACCTTGCTGACCCTGGCTCATTTTCCGCCGTGAAACATGAGCCTTTGACCCCGGATCGTGTCATCTATTGAACCTCGACTGATTTAATGAGCCATTCGCGGTTTTACCGTGAGACAGTGTGAACTTAGACATGCATGGCTTAATCTTTGAGACAAGCATATGACTACTGGCAGGATCAACCAGATAGCTGTCATGGACGAGACTGAACCGACAATGCTCGGGGTAGGGAGACAGCGCTCTGTGCAGAGCGGATCCCGACGTCCCCGGCGAAAATGCGAAATTGAAGCGAAACAACCGAGCGCTCGCTTCCCACAGATTTGCCGGCAAGACTTGCGCCTCGCCAAGCAAAGAACGACGCCATTTTACTACCTGCGGACCCACAAGCTCGTTGCGAGAGCCGGGCCTTTAACGAGACCACCGTCGAGCGTTTAAAATTTTAGACTGACTGCATCACATCGCGACCGAGAAACTCCGATATACGGACACACACCCACCACCAATAAGACCGCGCGCTGGAGCGAGCGAGTCTTAATAGCAGACGCTACCTTGTCCCTTATTCGCTGGGAGCTTCGTTCGCATGAAAAAGCGAAGAGGCACGCGCAGCCGTTAGAGACTATGCACGCAGTTGGTTATCGACACTGGGGAACCGCGTTCGCTGACTGGCTCGCCAATCCGGTTATTTTCAAAACGGGGAGGCACAGTTTGCAGACGCACAACCCAGATGTGAAATTAATCATTTCACACTGTATGTGAAAGATTGTCATTGGCGTGTCACAAACCATTTATTTGCATTACTTGAAGCGGAGGGTACTATTTTATTATCAGTATTAGAAATGAGTTTGAAGTGTAAATTCACTAGCATGCAGATGGTGACTGCACAACTGTATAGCTACTTCTGCAGAGAAGCCAGACGTGGTGGTTTATATCACAACTTACAAGACCCGAAAAGAACACAACATGCTCTTGGTATAAGTAGAATTGTCATTTTGCCGTTGGATAGAACAGGACTGTAGTGATGAACGTAAGGAACACAGAAGAGGCCGGAAACGGAAAACTGACGATTTCGATTAAGATGTTATTGTGAGAGAGATTCATAAAATGTTTAAGGCCAATGATGTGGTTACACTACGTAAATTGAAATCACGTCTACGAATTCAATGTGACATTGATATATCTAAAACCGCCTTTTGGAGGGAGCAGCGGTTTCACTTTTCGGAAATCTAGTACAGGTCGGAATATAGTTTGTGAGAAAACGCATCTGATAGCTGCACGATGCAAATATCTGCGGGAGATACGGAAGCGTAGGACGGAAGGTTACGATATTGTATATCTGAACGAATCGTGGGTAAATGCTCACCATACGTTTGATAAAGAATGGCAATCACTAGACATAACTAAGAAATAGGAAATTCCAAGACAAAATAGACAAAATTCCCATCTCATCAAGCACAAAACAAGACATCATGGCGTGGCTTGCAAAGGAAAATATATCGTTTTGTTGCAATAATTTCAAAACTGAGTTGTTGCAACTGGTGAGACAAAGAAGTCAAAGATTTTTATAATCGATAAAGTCATTGCTGAGCACGGCCACACTTCTCTTCGATTACCACCTTACAAATTTACATCTCAATCCCATTGAACTTGTGTGGGCTGCAGTCAAAGGTCAAGTTGCAGCAGTAAACAAGGCTTTCAAACTTCGTGATGTAAAAGTCCTAGTACGTGATGCCCTCGCAAAATAGATATAGAATACTGGAACAAATGTGAAGAGCATGTGCTCTGAGAAGAAGAGGCATATTGACAACGAGATGGTTTGTATTTTCTCCAGCCCGCAGCAGTAGTTAATCTCTTCGACTCTTCAGACTCCGAATCTAAAAGCTAACATCCCATTTGCTTTCACCTTCACCAATTGCCTCACAACACCAGGGACTGGCAACAACTACCAAAGGTACGTCAATTTGATCGCCAAAGATAATATCAACATAAAACACACTCATGAAGAAAAACTAAGCATGTATTTCTTTATAATATGTATAGGGTTACGCCTTGCAAACATTCACCACCATTTGATTACTGTAAATTTAAATTTGATTATATTTTGTTGTGCTTATGTCAAAATTATTACAACAAGTTTTGCATCAATAAGTACCTACAAGTAGTTAAACAGATCTAACGTCGAGGATATAAGACTGCATGAAATTACTGTTCCATCAGATAGATTTCGTACAAATTAAATCTTAGTGATTACGAATTTTGGAACGAACTATAATACTAATTCAATAAAACTACGCAATGATAAATACTTTCATTGTACATTGACGGTTTCTTGGTAAAATTGACATTATTTATTTGCGAGGGGTGGAGATCCTGACTTCTCTTCGAAGGTACTCTGTTGTTCTAAAGATTGATATATTTTCCAGAATCCCTGATCGTAATATAGAAGTTTAGGTTTCTAGCAGATAATAGAACTATTGACAGTTGAAAACGATATAAGAGGTTGAAATCTAGTGTCCTTGCAGAATTAATTAAAAGATTACAATAAATTTATGCAAAAATTACATCGGTGTCCGTCGTCGGTGTAACGAAGTTGGTACATTGCCGCTGAGATCGTCTTGAGTAAGACAAAGAGTGAAGCACATATGGCTATTCACTTAAGTGTAAGAATGAGTACTCCTATCAATCAAATCATCTTTTTGATTCAATTTCATATTATGAAATGTTTCTATCTCTCCGTCTTTTCCTCTCGATCTCAGCTTCAAACTTAGATTAATCAATCATTGCAAAATCTTTGAAATGTTTATATTTAAACCAGGAAGGTAGAACAAGTAATACTTCTACAATATGAAACAATTGTATTAGTATTTTTGTATTTGCTCAAATAAAAGTGTACTTTTATTCGCTGATTTCAGACATGCAAAATGTTATGTTGTTTTATTACTGAATTCATGACATGTTGTAACAGAGTAATTGTTTGCTTGAAAAGTGTTTTTGTTCATTTATTTCTGACAATTAGACTTGACAAAATTGCTGAGCAATTACAATGTTAAAGAAAATAATGCTGGCGTAGTGCATATTGAAGATGTTTCAATAGAAGAACATTCATCTTATGTTGAATATTCGCAAAATGCTTCAGTTTATCAAGTTGTTTGCTGAACACAAACCGTTGCAAACAAATGTCGTAGCAGTATCGTGATATCAGCATTGTTTATGTGAGAGAGAAAGCAGTCTCTGTGGTTAAGTAGGTACGTCGTTACCTTGGGATTCGAAGGTCGTGAGTTCAAATTCAGACTGATGTCAGGTGAATGTTTTTCACATATCCATTGTTGTGAGAACTGTAGAGCTCGTGCTTTGTGCAGTACTCTCAGCATGTAGAATGCTATTTCTGCGGTAAAACCGGTTGCAATAAATTTCATTCTTCGTCGTTAGACTTCTTTTACCAGATATACAATTTCACAATTGCTGACAAGGACATAAGTATATATTCAGTCATCAAGGACGGTCTGTAACTTATATCTATCGTCTTATATATTCAGTCATCTGTCAGTCTGTAACTTAGATCTATTGTTTAATAAATTGAGTCATCTGTCAGTATGTAACCTAGATCTATTGTCTTATATATTCAGTCATCTGTCAAGTCTGTAATCTAGATCTATTGTCTTATATATTCATTCATCTGTCAATCTGTACATTAGATCTGTTGACTGATATATTCAGTCATCTGTCAGTTTGTAACTTAGATCTATTGACTGATATATTCAGTTATCTGTCAGTATGTAACCTAGATCTATTGTCTTATATATTCAGTCATCTGTCAAGTCTGTAATCTAGATCTATTGTCTTATATATTCAGTCATCTGTCAATCTGTAAATTAGATCTGTTGACTGATATATTCAGTCATCTGTCAGTTTGTAACTTAGATCTATTGACTGATATATTCAGTTATCTGTCAGTCTGTAACTTAGATCTGTTGACTGGGGGTCAAAGGCGCAAGGAAGCGGCGCGCCAGGATTAGGAAGATGGCTCTAATCCCCTGCTCTCACCTCCAAATGTTGACCCTGGTAACAGACGGTAGTTCTGGTCTGGCTAAGAGTGCAGGTGCCGTGGGAGAGCTACTCTGGGGCAAGTAGAGATGCAAAAGTAGTCATGCTTGATGGGATCCACTCGCAACATAGACGAGCGAACTCCCAGAGTGACTATTAATGCTCGCCTCTCCGCCTGATGGAAAAGATAGGATACATGTGAAACCTCACATGGCGAAACTCGGAGCCCGCGCGTTCTCTCTCTTGAGTCTCCTCTCTTGAGCCGATGAGTATGCTGGGTGACGAGTTGACTGCACGTTGGTCCACACAGGTTAATGTCTAGCCCCCATCACAGAGATGGGGGTACGAATCAAAGCCATCGAAAAGACGTTGACTCTCGTGTGGCGTTTTTGGAGCCCGCGCCACCTCTCTCTTGAGCCTCCTCTCCTAGAGCCGTTGAGTATGCTGGGAGTCAAGTTGCACGTGGGCCAACATGGTGCGAAATTCGGTTTTTGCCCCCTCGGAGTCGGACAGCCAAGTGGGAAGTGACGGAAATGGTGAGGTAGGCACCAGGGCAGAGCGAGCACGCATACTGACGTTGCAAGGGTGGCAACACATAGGGCGAAACCCGTGATCCCATCTCATGGGTGGGGTACCAGGTTGAGTCACAGACGGTGACAGCCCAGACAAATGTGAGCACGATACGGAAAGCACGGAAAAAGACGATGGTGACCAGGCACCAGGGCAGAGCTAGCACACACGCTGGCAAAGCCATAGTGGGCCCCGCCGATGGGCAGGCCGGCACGGTAAGGCACAGACGGTAAGCGCGGAAAGCGAGGCAGGCACTGCAGCGGCGAGCATGACAGGCAAGAGGGTGTGCGTCCCACCCACATAGGCAGAACAACTAAAAAGCCCAGCAAAGGCAAAACCAGGACAAGCGCGGCAAGCATGACAGACAGGAGGGTGTGCGTCCCACCCAAATGTGCAGAACAACTGGAAAACCCAGCAGAGGTAAAGTGCGCGTTTCCGCTCACAGGGAACTACTGCTGCTTTGCAGTTTGATTGGGGACAATCAAAGGCTAGCTGAGTAAACCGTACATAAACCTGAACGGGCGGCAAACCAAGGTATTCATTAAAACGACCAGTTTTGATGGGCAGATGGCGCTCATAAGCCCGGGAAGGCAGGCCGCCTAAGGGTCGCTGCCCTAAAAGAAAATGGCAACCCACTGCCTTGTGGGTTTCGGCTTGAAACAACCAAAGGTTGGTGGAGAGCGAACCGCACACAAACTATGGCTGAAATCGAAAACACCACCGAAGGATAAGCAACTGTGCTCCAATAGGTGCTGAAGGCTTGTGCACGTACATCACGTTCTGATGTTTTGCTGTTTATATATCACAATAGAATGATAAAAATGGCTTAAGAATGATCGCGAGAGAGAGAGATCGAGATCTGTTGACTGTTATATTCTCCTATCTGCTGATATCATGCTTCCCAAATACGTAAAGTGGTTCAGTTGTTGAGTTGCGATGAAGGTATTAGATGTCTTAACTTGTCTTGCTATTGTCATATCACCATATTTATCAACATCAATTTCCATAACGCGATCTTTACATGTATGTTAGTTTGTTATTGCGTTGCTTGTAAATGTTCTTCGGACATGGCAACATTTGCTTGGTAATTTATAAAAGAGCTGTTTTCTTATATTTGCACCAGAGTAGTAGTTATCTTCACGCGACTCATCATGCTTGTTGTCATCACTTGACTTGGTTATTTTGCATATGTTGTCGACATATGGGATACATAATAATGAGACAGTACACATAACCTATCTTACTCTTGATTTCGGAGATTTGGATTATCTATACAATAAAAATAGATCGGGTACTAGAGCTAAGGGAAAACCAAGACAGATGAATAGACAATATCAAGACCACACTACATAAACTCACTGCTGCCTCCAGGGCTCTGTCATGGGTGGCTGAGCAACAGGTTACCCATACGATCATCATATCAGACTCGATGAATATGCTTCAACTGATTGAATCTGGAAGAATGTGTGTGGAATGAGTGGACAGCATTCGGTGATCACATCTCAAGAAAATGACTTGGCTGTACACACCTGGACATGCTGGAGTGCGAGGTAACGAGCGTGCTGACTTTCTTGCAAACAATGCCCCGACTCAAGTGTGCAGAAGTATGGACAGAGTCGATGTCATCAATGCGGTACGCTCTTAATTATGTGACATGGGCACGTCTCAGACACTGGAACGAGTTCGAGAATTAGGCGTTATGTGTGGACATGCCAGACAGTGTCGTCTTCGTGGTAGAGACAGAAGATATAGTAATCAACTTCTCATGGGTACGGTGAACAAATGGACTTTAGGATGGCTTCTGCAGCGGAGGACAGAGCATGTATGGGAATGCCCAATGTGCCGTGACGTCGATCGCATAACATAACATAACATAAACAGGGATATAACACAACAAGGGCGACTCATCTACCCTAGAACGCAAATTAAAGCTCCCATCCCTACGCTTAACAACAAGAGTGGACAGCCAACTACATCTTCCACCTGGGAATAGACAATAGACAATATGATTATCTAGACATTTGAAAACACGGGATAACCATAAATTGAATGCATGTCAAGATAAAAAAATGTTTGTAAAACTGAAACTTCTACGACACACGAATGTATAAAGTCATTAGAGCTCGTTGTGTTTAGTTCAGCTGTAGATGTGTAGTCGTGATTTAACAGATTATTAATAATGCATGTAATCGTGTATTGTTTCATATCTTCTTTGTTTTCTTTCAGCTGCTTTCCTTTATTTTAAAACACACATTCATCGTTATTATGTTCTCACCGACATATTTCAGAAATGTACATGCTTCTGTTGATAGAGCACATTATCAGTTTTGATGTTGCCACTTTCCTCATGTTAACCCCTATTGCAATCAAGTTCACCTGTTGTCACAATGCTTTAAAATGTTTCTCTTCTGACAACATTGTCAACACATTGTAAATGTTTTTTTAAAACTATTATAATGATACTCACATGTGCGTAATCTTATCTCAGCACGTACAGGTTGATAGTTTTAGAAGTGCATCGTACAGGTTGATAGTTTTAGAAGTGCATCGTACAGGTTGATAGTTTTAGAAGTGCATCGTACAGGTTGATAGTTTTAGAAGTGCATCGTACAGGTTGATAGTTTTAGAAGTGCATCGTACAGGTTGATAGTTTTAGAAGTGCATCGTACAGGTTGATAGTTTTAGAAGTGCATCGTAGTTTCTTCTTCTTCGAACGCTCCATATCGACCACTTGTTAACCACTCTGTGCGTTTTGTATGTGATCTGAGCCTAAGCGCAATCTTCCGTTGTACCAGTCAGGACTATGCGGTATAGTTTCTAAGCATGATGCAAGTCTTCGAAATGCGGCCCCTTAAATCTTTTTTTCTTTAAAATAACCTTGAATTATAATTGTGATTTTGCTGCTTATGCCGCCCTTCTAACTGTGCCGCTTGATGTGATCACCTCTCTACATCATAGCACAGCACGGCCCTAGTGCCAGTTATGTGCCTACAAGTAGGCCGGCACATCCGATTTCTGCGATACTTTTGTTTACTAGGTAGCTTCCTTAGGTCCAACATCAATTGTCTCTTATGACATGCCCTTTAGGTCACAGTGGTACTATTCTTTGCTTCCCTTGCAGGCCCTGGCACCACACGGCGCATCGTAGTTTCAACTTTCCTTGTTTGCTTAATATCCATTTACTCTCAACATCTCACACCAGCCCAAATATTCTCATTTCGAATCACTAATATCCTCATATCCTCTAAAGTCTATTATACACCAGCCCAAATATTCTCATTTAGAATCACTAATATCCTCATATCTTCTAAAGTCTATTATACACCAGCCCAAATATTCTCATTTCGAATCACTAATATCCTCATATCCTCTAAAGTCTATTATCTCCTTTCAATATATTCGCCCACATAGTTGGACTACTCGTCATTCATTATTTCACTTTGTCAGTTACTTACTTAGCTGGTCTTTCGTTTACTCTAGTTCTAACCATCAACTCGTGCCGTGACAAGCCAACATAGCTAGAGTCAGTATAGGCGTACACTTTTTTTCTGTCTGCCATTTTCTCTTTATTTTGTTATACCTTCATTTCTAGCTAATGTCTGCCACAAAATGGCATTAGTTTGCAGACCAAGTTGAAGAAGTACAAAGCTTGTGTTCTTGAAGTTCTAATATGTTCGTGTGAATAATGGACTGTGTAGTAACTGCATGCCGAAAAACTGTAATCCCTGCCGCAGTCTGCTTAAGAAAGTAAAGAACACCAGATAGCAAGATACAATACCAAACATAAAAGTTCTCAACAGATAGTGGTTTCTACAGTATCTAGAGTATCTTTATGCAGTGACAAACATGCTGGACATGTCATCTAGTACGTAAGAGCCGTGGCCTCTGTGATAACATACGTCCGACTCGCTCAGGTAAACATTCTACTAAATAAGACCACAACTGTCGCGTGATCCTCGCATTCCAGTATTGTTTTAAAAAGATCAATTAATTTTAAAAACATCACATGCTAAATCAAGGTTATATTATGTTACAAATTATATTTAACACAAAGGAATAACAATATTATTAACACTTTCAGCAATAAATAACCATGAACGTATAGAATTGAGTAAATTGCAAAAAGCATATATTGTTTTATCTTGAGTAAATTGCAAAAAGCATATATTGTTTTATCTTGAGTAAATTGCAAAAAGCATATAGTGTTTTATCAAACATATACAAAAACCAAACTCCATTTAACCCAGGAATTGACGATTTTCGGTCTGAGCTAGTCGGTCATATGTTGCAGGGGATCAAGGTAAGAACATAACGTCCTTTAAATGATACTTGCTGTTGCTGTAATAATTACAACTTTATTTTGCTAAGAAATGGCTTGACTTTTTTGCTGTCATATCCTAATCATGGTATCGTTAGACTGATCATAGTCAAAGCATAGTAGGATTGACTTTGGTCAATACATAAAATTTGGCTCTTAAACCCAGTTTAGATTCATTAACACCTTGTCTATATTATAATATTCTAGTTTAACTTTGAGACTGTTGAGAATGCGTATTGATCAGACATACGCATAGCTTAGAGTAGACCAATTCATGTCTATTTTGGATGTGTTATCTACTCCACCAATTATAATGTGTTTAGTTTGACAATGAAAGACACATTTTATGTTATGTCTTTTAAACAGAAATGATTTTAGAAACTTTAAAATTCGACCATAGTGTCACGACCTGTACTATTTTTGGAAAATATGGTAACTAAAGGTTGTGTGTAAGACTCCACATCAAATATGTCAGTTTGGCAAGTGTGTAGTGCAAAGTGGGATAGATCAAGATTTTGCATATGTTTTGTTGGTGATGTGAAAATTAATGAATACTGTTTAAGTAATACTTGCTTCAAAGGATAAGAAAATGCTTAGATATATTAGAAAGATAAATAGACAGACAGATAGACAAACATATATGTAGATGAATGGATGGACAGATGAATGGGTGGAAGGATATGTGAACGGATAGATAGACCGAAAGACAGAAAGACAGGCAGCTAGATGATAGCGTGCATGAAAGCAGCCTTAGAGAAGAAAATCACTTGATATTACCGTCGACTAGACAACACACGATCACACAAACTTTGCCAACTATCTAGTCATTTGGTCTGCTCTATCATCCAACCACCAGGCTGATGTTACGTAAAGTATCATTAACTATCTCCCAAACTTGTCATTACCAAAGCGTCTGTGCCGGAAGACAATCATTTTGTTGGAGATGGAAGGGTGTCGTGCAAGTATTATGTGCAGATTGTGGAAGAGAAAGATATAAGCATTAACTGGTAAACATTGTTTCATGAAGACCAAAAGGCTAGTTTGAGCCAATACATGTCGTTACTCTTTCTATATGTCTATCACTAAATCATAATATATATGTTGTAGTCTTGTTTTTGGATGATGAGGTACTGGCGTGATGCTATCATGTTGTAGCTAAAGACCAGTCTATTCTGTTTGACCCACATTGAATGCACTTAACAACGTTAAGTGTTGACTGAACAACGTTAAGTGTTGATAAACTAGTCGTGAACTACCAGATGCAGTAAGGTCTTTAATATATGAGAATTAAATCCAAGGATTATATCACAAAACTGAGAATAGCTGTTTCGTAAACTAAAATAACATATTCTTAGCTTACATCAGAAGAAATAATCCTACAAAAGTGACAGTAACATGGTTCTCACTGAATCGGTCGTATCCTGTTCTTCCCTTCATCTTCCATCTTGTCTGTTCCCCATTTCTTTTTTCCTCCATCTTGTCTAGGAGACCCCGTTGCTAGCCTTTCTCCGCACTAACTTGTCTCGGTTCTTTGACTGAGAGCTTATCAATATTGCGCTCCTAGGTGCGCAATCCGACTTTGTCTTTCTTTTACTTTCAGTCATCTGTCCTGCCGTCAATCTACGTCCAGCCTGCTATATATACAATGTCAGAATATAGATCTATCTGTATGGTCGTTTGTCTATCCATCTACATGTCTGTCTCTCTCTGTCTGTCTTTCTCTGTCTGTCTTTCTTTCTTTTCTTTTGTCCTTCTCTGCTTTTTTGCCGCTAGGCGTAGCAGGTTTAACTGATGATCGGTTTCCGAGATAATGCGCTAGGTCGCTTGATATGCTGTGGTATTGTAAAGTTTTAAATGTATGTAACTCCATCAACCCATCTTTTTCTTGGTCTGCCTTTTCCTCTTGATGATTCCATTTTCAGGTTGTACGCTCTGCAACTGGTGTATTCGGGTTCATTCTGACCAGGTGGCCAAACCATTTGAGTCTCTGTTTTTCAATAAATCTAATAGCAGGTGTTGTTCCGACTGTTCTTCTAATTTCCTCATTTCTTATATGGTCTCTTCTTGTTTTATTTACTGCTTTCCTCAAGCATCTCATTTCGCAGCTCTGTCTGTATATCCTTATATAAATATATTTATATATACTGTTGACCTGCTGTCAACCGACAGCTCTATATGTATGTATGCCCGTCACTCTATCTAGTTATTGGTTACTTTACTGATTTCATTACTCTCCATGAAAATCTAATGAAGATTCTGTCTACTTTAACAAATTTGAATAAATATGCATACATATGGTTCTCATGGCTCATCGCTTAAAGACAATACTAATTCTACTCCTCAGGCATCGAATTGTGTTTGTGCAATGCGCAATTCCAAATACTTTCACAACGCTGCGTTTATTTAACGTCAGTATCCTCATCCAAATGATGTAATACACGCTGTCCAAGACAGCACCGGTAGGGGCCATGACACCAATGTGATACATTCCTTGAACCCTATTTTACTACGCTGGCGTTAACGCTAATCAGAATTTAAAGAGAAAACATATTTTTAAATAACAGCATGTTTCAGTAGTTTCGTAAGCACATTATTTTCTTTAAAATACATGTTTACACAGGATTCAGTTTTCATCTGCTATTATTGTTATTACTTTGATTGTATTCAATTGTTTGTTCGCAGATCTGTCTTAGTGTAAATATTGCGTCTGTGCAGCTCTTACCTCTTCTAAACCCAAACTGGCTATTGCTTAACTGGGGCTCTAATATATGTCTTGCTCTTCGCTCCAATATTTTTGCAAACATTTTTCCTATTTGGCTCAAAGAGAGATACCCTGTATGTTTCATTCTCTTTGTCTCCTTTGTTCTTCCATATTGGGACTATAATAGCTCTTTGCCAGTCATCTGGAGCCTCTTGTGCCTCCCAGGCTATGTTAAAATTCTGGTCAGCCATGTTATTGCTGTTGTCTTACACGCAAGTAACATTTCTGTTGTTATACCATCTATCCCTGCTGCCTTCCTTCTTTTGATTTAGTGCCATTTCAACTTCGGATTCTAAGATATTCAATTGTTGGTATTTTCCATGTTTCAATTGAAATGTTTCTGTACCTTGTGTTTCGCAGTTTAACAGTTCCGTAAAATATTCTTTCCATCTGTCTTTAATATCTTTGCTGTTGGTAAGAGGTTTCCTAGACTTGTTATTTATAATGGTGACTGGATTGAATTGTTCTTCTCTTAGCCTCATTGCCTTAATGCTTCTGTAAAATTTTCTTGGTGCCTTAGTGCATAGTTCAGCTAAATGTTCTCCATATTTTGCCCAAGATTCTGATTTTGATGACTTTACTTTATTTTTACTATACATTCTTGCTGTTCTGTATTTGGTGTAGTCTTCATCTAATTTTGACTTTTGCCACCTGTGAAAACACTTTTTCTTTTCTTGTATAGACCTTTTAACTGCTGCATTCCACCATGCTGTGTGTTTTCTGTGCTTATTTAACTTTTTAAGTCCACAATTTTCTTTCACTATTTCCATGATATTTGTTTTGAAGGTTTGCCATTCTTTAGTTATGTTGCTTACTCCTTCTAGGGTGTTAAAGGCTGATGTAACTGCTCCTTCAATTTGATTCCTAATTTCATTATTATTTAACTTTTCAATATCTATTATTTCAATTTGGTGAGTTGTACTCCTGTCTTGTTTTCTAATTGGTTTTTGTAGAAATAGTACCACTGGTCTATGATCAGAGTCTAATATTGCATCAAAGTAAACAGCTTATATTTATAGACCAAGAAAAGGCATTTGATAGAGTAAACAGGTGCAAACTATGGAAGATCCTTGAAGAATATGGCGTCCAAGGACAACTATTAGGTAACATCATGGCCTTATATCAAGATAGCCAGAGTACAGTAAGAACTACAGAAGGAATGACCGACTGGTTCTCCATTACATCAGGTGTTAGACAAGGTTGTGTCCTTTCACCACTACTTTTTATCGCATATATGGATAAAATAACTCAAGAGTCGAATTCAGATAATGATGAAATAAATGAACTGCTTTTTGCAGATGATCAGTGCCTGATACATCAAAATGAACAAGATCTACAACATCATATTGACACTTTGAACAATAATTGTGTGAAACATGACATGAAAATCAACAACACTAAAACAGAAATAATGAATATGGGAAGAAAACATAATAATCTAGACATCCATGTCAATGGCACTAAAATAAACCAAGTGAAAGAATTCAAATACTTAGGAAGCATATTCACAGAAGACGGAAAACTAGATAGAGAGATAGAGGCTAGAGTACAAAAAGCAAATGCTGTAACCTACCAGCTAGCCCCATTGTTAAGGCACCCAAAAATTTCACAGGCAGCTAAGAAACAAATGATCAACAGCATTTTATACCTACTTTGTGTTACCAGAGCCAAACATGGACATTGAGCAAAGCGCAGTCACAAAAATAACTACATGTGAAATGCGTTGCCTGAGAAAAGTTACCAACAACACAAGAAAAGACAGAATCACCAACATCAGCATAAGAAAGAAAGTTGGCACAAAACCGTGCTTGAATTATATAGATAAACAAAGAATGAAGTGGTTTGGCCACTTAATAAGAATGCATCCAAACTCCACAGTATACAGAGTCTTCTACAACAGAACATCGGGAAAGAAGGCAAGAGGAAGACCACGGAAAAGATGGTTAGATGGCGTGGCAGCATCCTGTGAAAGAGCAAAGATAACAATCACACAAGCCACCAGAACAGCGCAAGACAAAACAGAAAACCACGACACTGGGCAACAACCCGGTAGCAGTGTGACGACAAAAGAAAGAAGAAAGAAGATTATTGTTATTAATATCACAATTTTTTATATATTTTTATTATTATTAGTATTATAAGTGCAGTTTACACACATCGCCCGCATGTCAACAGTCATTAGTCCAATGCACTTTAACATATTACAAACATTGGGACAGCTGAGCTGTAGATGTTCAATAGAAGAATGCCCCCCTAATATATCATCAACTTATCGACGATATATGAAGTCGATGCAAGCCAGGTAGCTTGCTCATAGTCGTCGAGAACACACGTCACTCCAGGAATGTAGATAGGTAAACAAATGAAGATTGAAAGTCTCGACGTACAATACCAAATGATATCGCATCTTACTGTTTGGTAACATTCAAAAGCATAAATACAGAGTTAAACACAATAATAGATCACGTAATAAAGAGTTAAGCACAATAATAGATCAAGTAATAAAGAGTTGAACACAATAATAGATCAAGTAATAAAGAGTTGAACACAATAATAGATCAAGTAATAAAGAGTTAAACGCAATAATAGATCAAGTAATAAAGAGTTAAACACAATAATAG
Source organism: Arion vulgaris (assembly GCA_020796225.1). Lineage (NCBI taxonomy): Eukaryota > Metazoa > Mollusca > Gastropoda > Stylommatophora > Arionidae > Arion > Arion vulgaris. Next base: position 23,119,858 of record CM036768.1, read on the forward strand.
ATCAAGTAATAAAGAGTTAAACGTAATACTATATCAAGTAATAAAGAGTTAAACACAATAATAGATCAAGTAATAAAGAGTTAAACGCAATAATAGATCAAGTAATAAAGAGTTAAACACAATAATAGATCAAGTAATAAAGAGTTAAACGTAATACTATATCAAGTAATAAAGAGTTAAACACAATAATAGATCAAGTAATAAAGAGTTAAACGCAATAATAGATCAAGTAATAAAGAATTAAACGCAATACTATATCAAGTAATAAAGAGTTAAACACAATAATAGATACAGTAATAAAGAGTTAAACGCAATAATAGATCAAGTAATAAAGAGTTAAACGCAATAATAGATCAAGTAATAAAGAGTTAAACGCAATAATAGATCAAAGTTGAAGTAATAAAGAGTTAAACACAATAATAGATCAAAGATCAAGTAATAAAGAGTTAAACACAATAATAGATCAAGTAATAAAGAGTTAAACGTAATAATAGATCAAGTAATAAAGAGTTAAACACAATAATAGATCAAGTAATAAAGAGTTAAACACAATAATAGATCAAGTAATAAAGAGTTAAACGTAATAATAGATCAAGTAATAAAGAGTTAAAAACAATAATAGATCACGTAATAAAGAGTTAAACACAATAATAGATCAAGTAATAAAGAGTTAAACGTAATAATAGATCAAGTAATAAAGAGTTAAACGCAATAATAGATCAAGTAATAAAGAGTTAAACAATAATAGATCAAGTAATAAAGAGTTAAACACAATAATAGATCAAGTAATAAAGAGTTAAACACAATAATAGATCAAGTAATAAAGAGTTAAACGTAATAATAGATCAAGTAATAAAGAGTTAAACGCAATAATAATAAAATCAAGTAATAAAGAGTTAAACCAATAATAGATCAAATTGAAGTAATAAAAGTTAAACCAATAATAGATCAAAGACTAATAAAGAGTTAAACACAATAATAGATCAAATAATAAAGAGTTAAACGCAATAATAGATCAAGTAATAAAGAGTTAAACGCAATAATAGATCAAGTAATAAAGAATTAAACGCAATAATAGATCAAGTAATAAAGAGTTAAACGCAATAATAGATCAAGTAATAAAGAATTAAACGCAATACTATATCAAGTAATAAAGAGTTAAACACAATAATAGATCAAGTAATAGAGAGTTAAACACAATAATAGATCAAGTAATAAAGAGTTAAACGCAAAAATATATCAAGTAATAGAGTTAAACACACAAGATCAAGTAATAAAGAGTTAAACACAAAAATAGATCAAGAATAAAGAGTTAAACGCAATAATAGATCAGGTAATAAGAGTTAAACGCAATAATAGATCAAGTAATAAAGAGTTAAACACAATAATAGATCAAGTAATAAAGAGTTAAACACAATAATAGATCAAGTAATAAAGAGTTAAACACAATAATAGATCAAGTAATAGAGAGTTAAACACAATAATAGATCAAGTAATAGAGAGTTAAACACAATAATAGATAAAGTAATAAAGAGTTAAATGCAATAATAGATCAAATAATAAAGAGTTAAACACAATAATAGATCAAGTAATAAAGAGTTAACACAATAATAGATGAAGTAATAAAGAGTTCAACAATAATAGATCAAGTAATAAAGAGTTAAACACAATAATAGATCAAGTAATAAAGAGTTAAACAATAATAGATCAAGTAATAAAGAGTTAAACACAATAATAGATCAAGTAATAAAGAGTTAAACAATAATAGATCAAGTAATAAAGAATATCAGAGAATCATTGCATGGGAGAAATAATAGTCTCAATCTCAATAATAATTTTGGAAACAGTTGTCATGTATTCACCATTTACTCTAGTTCTTCTCACCATTTTTCTTAACATGTCCTAGTGGTTCTCAACATTTTTCCAAATGAGTACACCTTTTAAACAGGCTTATATAAAGTGTACGCTGTGTTTTTAACGTAGATATCTTCCAATATTGTCATGTTTGTTTAGTGTGCCTTCTCAGTGTCAAATTGTGGTAATGGGGTCATACGTTGGGAAAAACAAAACTGCTGCACTAAAAGTAGAAATCACAAATTAAATTTTACAATACTTGCAACATAGAAGATGAATTCATAAAACTGATCATAATCCGATACAATATTCGTAAAACAGATCACTATCAGATACAATATTCGTAAAACAGATCATTATCAGATACACTATTCGTAAAACAGATCATTATCTGATACAATATTCGTAAAACAGATCACTATCAGATACAATATTCGTAAACAGATCATTATCAGATACACTATTCGTAAAACAGATCACTATCAGATACAATATTCGTAAGACAGATCACTATCAGATACAATATTCGTAAAACAGATCACTATCAGATACAATATTCGTAAAACAGATCATTATCAGATACACTATTCGTAAAACAGATCATTATCTGATACAATATTCGTAAAACAGATCACTATCAGATACAATATTCGTAAACAGATCATTATCAGATACACTATTCGTAAAACAGATCATATCAGATACAATATTCGTAAGACAGATCACTATCAGATACAATATTCGTAAAACAGATCACTATCAGATACAATATTCGTAAAACAAATCATTATCTGATAAAATATTCGTAACACAAATCATTATCTGATAACAATACTGTAAAAAGTTACCAGCTGACAGAAGCATTGTTAGTAATATCGGTGAGCTTGCTAAGATGCACCTGTTTACGTGAAGTCAGTCTAAAAAATGCAAGGCATAGTTCTTAAATCTGGAATTGCAATAATCTTGCTGTATTATTTTATTTGTCATGAAGTTATTGTCCAGAAAAATATATCCACAAGCTCAATATTAGTAACTGTCAAGAGGTAAGTGAGTGGCTTCTCACTGAACGTTTACATTCATCACTCACATCTATGCAGAAAGTAATCAGATTCTTTCTTTTCAAATCAGAATTGAAAGAAGAATCGGTTAAAAGATCGATTATCTGCCTTTTTTTAAAACATTGAAGGAATCTGCAATCCATATTTTGTTGTTGAAGGAAGTACTTATCAAAGAGAAATTTCACTTTCAAGTGACTCAAAAGTCCCTTAGCCGTGTTTGAATTGGTGACAGTCATTCTCAGATAAGAAGGTGGGCAGAGTTTCACAAACTTTAAACTGCTCTCTTTCAATATACGCTTTCGAACTCATTTCTTTACTCATTAAAACTTTTTTGAAGGGCTTGCTAGTTGTATTTTTTTAAAAACGCTTGTATTTTGGGCTAGGCCATGGGTGCCGTAAGAAATAAGAATTTGTGGTTCGAATCTTGGGTTTTTACAATTTGTCCCTGAATAGACTTACCTTGACTTACATAGACTCACCCATTACATAGACCATTATGCTCAACTCATGTATTTTTCTATGAAATAACCATCGATTGCATTAAAAATATCTTCGCCTGTGGCAAGCTTGGTCAATAGATAACAAAGCAACAGTTTTTTCTTCATTTTAATTTTCACTTCATAAATAGCCACAATCAGTAATATCTACAGCTTTATCAACTTAGATTGAAAGTGAATTTGCTTTTAGAATGATATTTTCTACTGCAACTTTAACATCGTCAGACATATGTTGAATTCTTTGAAACAGTTCTTCCGGGGATGTTAATTGCTAATGCAACAGTACCTTGCCCGGTTGTCCCGTGGAGAGCAGCTTCGTTAGGCACTACAGCGTAACTTTAGAATTTACGCTTTATCACCCTTACCTAGCAAATGTATCTGCGCTAAGCCTTTGATACGGAGTTTGCTGAAATCTTCCCGTGTGTTGACACGATACGTTACAGCGTTTTCAGAGACCCTTGCCGAAAATGTTATCGTGCCTCGAGACTACCCGGACAAGCAGCTCAACTCGGGTACATGTCTTAAAGTCTCGCCCAATGTGGACCCACGTCTCTACTCCGGATGCATCTCTCATCCCTTTAATTTTGGACATCGGCCAGGAGATGCGTGCATTGTTCGTAGATTTTGGTCCTACAATGCTTTTCCGTGCTTTCACAACTACCATTACCTGTAGCTCTCCCTCGATTTCTGCCCCCTTGATCCCTGCCCCTTTAGTCAGACCGGAACCCAAGTATGTCACCAGGGTCACGGCGTGTAGGTGGGGCACATTGTCTTGATTAGTGCCAGATCCACTAATCCTGGCGTGGCTTTGTCCCCATGCGCATTTGACACCATAGAGGATCTGTGACAGTTAGGCCAAGAAATAAGATCTATGACAGTTAGGCCAAGATAGATGGTCTATGACAGTTAGGTCCACAAAAGAAGATCTCTGACAGTTAGGCCCTTAGAGCAGCTAAGCTTCGACAGAGAACTTCAGAATGAGTCCCTGTGAGAGAGCCCAGGTAGTGGTAACAGTCACTCACCATAAAACTCACCTGCGAATAAACTCGATATTATGAGTTCAAACAACGGCGGAAAACTCACCTGCGAATAAACTCGATATTATGAGTTCAAACAACGGCGGAAAATTCACCAGCTAGTTTACTCGATATTATGAGTTTAACTAAAGGCTGAAAACTTGACAGCTAATATACTCGATATTATGAGTTTAACCAACGGCTCAAAACTCACCAGCTTATACTCGATATTATGAGTTCAACCAACGGCTCAAAACTCACCAGCTTATACTCGATATTATGAGTTCAACCAACGGCTGAAAACTCACCAGCTAATATACTCGATATTATGAGTTCAAAGAACGGCTGAAAACTCACCAGCTAGTATGCTCGATATTAGGAGTCTATGCATTTTACGATACTTTCCGTATTTTAAATATTTGAATTATACGTTTTGTAAACAGTTTAATTTAATTACTTATTTGATACATGTTGCAGGCGTTAAATTCTGTTAAAAAGAAAACTCTAAACCAGCGTTTCCCAAAGTGGGTGGTACCGTCTCCCAGTGGACGCTGAAGCGTTCTAGGATGGGGGCGTAGTGGGTTCAGAGGAATTTGGGAGTGTTCAGGCGATTAGGGGTCGGTGGCTACTTAAAGAAGAAATTAATAATACATTTTTGTAAATAAATCATTTTCGTGATTTTGCGAGTGAATAATCATTTAAAATTTGAATTGTTTATTTACATTCATCTTATGCTGTCTTACACGATCCATTTTTTCATCAATTTTCTATTACATGTAAATAATCATTTGAAAATAGAGCATGTATATATGTGGGAGGGAAGCGTTTGCAATCTGTTGTAATGTGGAAGGGAAGGGGGCGTTACAAAGTTTATGTTCTGCAAAGTGGGCGGTGGGCCGAAAAAGTTTGAGAATCTATGGTCTAGACTATGCTCTAGACTAGACGATGTAACAGAATACAAACACACTTGCTCTGACATGGGTCTAGCTTTGTTGTGCCCTGACAAAGGATACTCTTTCTGGTTTAAGAAGAGTCGTTTTACGGGAGGATCATAGCTGCGTCTCTACAAATTATAATTTGCTAATGTAATCTACTTTGAAGTTGTTGCCATTAACCATTGATTGAAACGTGATATTTATTGTTGCATAAACATTTTACATTTATTTTTACTATACTTGTTTTTCCACAGTTGCAGACTATTTTAGTGTACACCCGGACTGCACTGCACTTAAGCATTGGGGTATACATTCCCAGATTGGAAACCGATGGTATAGGCAATAGCGCTACCCAATAACATATGACTCTTCAACTGAAACGAGATAAAGCGAGAACCATGGTAGACATGATTTATTGTCCATTCAACAACTCATGCCCACAATCCAATGCAAATTGTAGCAAAACCATTAATTCTACAGTAGCGGAACTTTGCACCAATCTCTAGAATTATACCGATGCAAATGTCTGATGGAAGAAATTGCTATAGGAAACCTGGATTTTGTAATATAACGGTTTCATTTGACTCGCATATTTGGCGAGTCTGATGCTGAGTTTTAGTTTTTACAGTAAACGCACCAATATGACATTTGATGACAAGTCTCATGCAAAGGCGTATCATCCCAGCATATACATGGGGCCAATGTTAATATTTGCAATAGTCATGAAATAAACGCGAAATGTATACATAGTTGTTGTATTTAAAAAAAGATAACTTACATTACCGTTAAAGTTAGCTTCCATGTCATAATGCCATCCCCCTATCACGTCCATGTTTGGGCCTGTCAATGGCGGAGCTACTTTGAGACGTTCTTTTCAAATCGCTACTTCCTCGGTACAATGTGCGTGTGTAAACATGTGGTAGGGAGGTATCCCTACAATCAAATAGCTCTTTTCTCTGGTTGTTGTATACTGTGGTACAGATGATTCATATCTGCCTCTTTGCAGAAATGCGCGTATAGTATTAATTACACTTTTTGCATTGCAACTTCAAACTCGAACTTCAAACTAGAGAGGCTCGCTTTAGATGTCTCTATAAATATGTGTGTCTATAATGCATGTGTGTTAAGAATGCATCCAAACTCCACAGTATACATAGTCTACTACAACAGAACATCAGAAAAGATGGTTAGATGACATAGCAGAATTTTGTCAAAGAGAGAAAATAACAATCACACAAGCCACCAAAGCAGCCAAAGACAACTGAAAACCACGACACTGAGCAACCAACCCGGTAGCAGTGTGACGACAAAAGAAGAAAAAGAAGTGTCCATAATCTCAATATAAAATCTAATAAAATTGTAGTCTGAAACATTATTAAAATATGTTAGCATATTTGATGAGTGAAGAAACCTCAATACAAGTCACAAAAAGAATTCCCATCACGATCATACATAGATAATCTTAGACACATTTCCTGAACATCGAATACAATCTCAAGTATAGATCTTGTTCTTCATCAGACACCATTCAAAACCATTAACAAACTCACAAAATAGCCGCAGTAAAACTAGCTTTGTTGGCAACAGGTTCCAACGTTTTTCTTTACTTATCTATTATTAGAATTGATAACTCAATCGAGAGATCGATGAAGCCGCAGGAAAACGATACTTGCAATTTGGATAGAATAAAGAATCAAAGGATAGAAGCTTTATGTTAGTAATCGAATGGTATATAAAAATGTGAGGTACCATAGAGTCGACGTGATAGAATACAAAAATGAGAAATTAGAATTGTTGAGCATTTAAGTGTGATTGTTCCAGGCTCTGTGCTTTTCCAATCATATCAAGGGATACCAATAACAACAACGTGGAGCGTCAGACATAATCTCTTTTTTAATATTATTAACAATGAAATCAACGATTTCAGTCAAACATATATCTGTTAATGGCGACAACGTGAAGGAAGAGACAAAATTATGATAATACAGATGTGTCGATATTCTCTACCTCTCTGTCTTTCTCTCACTCACACACACACACATACAAGAAAAGTTCCACACTTGTAGACTAAAAACGTTCAGATTTAGTTAAAATAAAATAATTGCAGACAAATTATGCTTGAATCGAGGAGTCGGGTTATAGCATACCCTCACGGTGGAGCACTTTTGTAAACCACTAATCTGGTTAATAAAGAAATGGATGGAATGATCTCAGTTGTGAAGTAGTTTGCTTAGTTGTGCATCGTAAGATCTGTTTGTTTCTGAAATCCGCTGCAGCTTGTTGTCTCGTTTTCGTAAAATTACATCCCGCTTTCCAAAATCATTTCCTGCAATTAAAATGGCAGCTTACTTTACTACAGGCGCGTTATAAGTCCACTCATGTTGACCGGCGGGAATTATGTCGGTGCGGATTGCAATTTTCATGTCGTCCGTGGGCAACTGATCTAATACAGTCTTAATACTTCTGACATAGTTAATGCACATATGTAACATACGTTGAATAGCTAATACTGTATTTTGATTAGACCCAAGATTACAGTTGATGAGCGGATTTGCCTGAGCTTCGTCATTACCCATGAAATAGATTTGAAGACATTTTGGGTCTTCATTTGGTTGTGGTAATAGTGAACCATATTGATGGTATATTTGACCTTGAATTTTGAAAGTTGGCATAAATCCTTGATGAGGAATTGGGTTAGTCGTTCCAAAAGATGTCATTTAAAAACATGAATTATATTTTATATTTTTAAAGAAGTAGTTTGAATCGGCTGTGTCATCCATAAACGATTTTAATAGTTCATGTTGTTCTTATAATGCAGGTAGCTGAACTTTTCCTCCAAAATAACACATTCCAGGTGTTTCGCTACTCCATTTCTTTACCTTGCAGTGAGTACATACTGCTGTCAATCCCCCAATAGCAATTATTGGGTATTTTTTGTATTCAAGATTATTATTGTATTTGAATGCTTCATTCTTCAACAAAGACCATTTGGTAACTCGTGCTGTTGCTTGTCGTCTGGCGTCTTGTTCGAGTCGGACTGCTGTTTGTTGACATGTCTCATTTGATCGGTTATCAGCCATGCGTGTCCTATTAGCTTCACGCCGAATTAAGACAGCATCTCCGTTTTCTTGAACATTGGCTATTCTCAACTTATTAGCTCCCTTCCGATTTTCTGATATCACCACATTTTCTACAGACCTACTTGCTGTCTTCGTTTACAGTCGATCTCTGATCTGATTGAAGAGTTTTCTTTTCTTAGGTGACATTGCATATAATGAATATTTTAACAATAACAATAAAAATGATCTGTGGAATTTTGACAAACACGGAAACCTAAAATTGATCTATTTTCAAAATTGAGATTTGTTTGAGCTTTGACATTGAAAGTTTCCGCTGTTGAATGATCCGTTTAGCGCAGGAAATGATAAAGCGGATATTAGCGCATTGCGTATATGAGCACATGAAATGATGACGCTATGTTGGTAGCGGTCAATTTTGTAAATGTATGCAAATGTAGGGGTCATTTGTGATAATTGGTTTTTATTTATTTTAAAAACGAATACTGATCCGATTTCGAAACACTTTTTCCACTGTTAATTTAATTTGGGTCGCATGCATGTTTATACCTACTTTGGTGAATTGTTGATTGAAATTGAGGTCTTTTTTTATCGTTCGTAAAATTCCAAGGGAACTAATTTGCTTCAATCCTGCCCACTGCGGAGTTTGAACCAGGTACGCCTGGGTTGTGAACGAGCTCTAACCGCTTAAGCTACATACGGTCTGTAGAGAGTTTCGGGTTCAGAATCAAGGATTGTCGGATGGTGTCACGATCTCCTACTGCTGTTTGAAGAGGACACTGTCAAGATATGGACAGTCTTGACAGTCACATCAACAAATACATCATTAAGAAATAAACATACCACTCATTCCGTTAAACGTTCTATAGAGTCTGCAAGCAATTCCACCATACCGCTATATCACTGTCAACTTATTCAATCTTTTATATGGAATTGAGCCCTATATTTTCTCCCTCTCTCATTTTTTGCCCCCGATCCAGAAGCACTTGAGCTGAAAGCTCTTCGGCTCGGTGTCATGAATATCGTAACTCTTCGGCTCGGTGCCACGAACACCGTAAATCTGGGGAACATGTAGCTTTTATGCCAGTCCGCGGAGCGAACCTGCACTTACAGATGACTAGTCACCCGTAGTCCAACGCGCTACGAACACGCTGGGCACGCGGCCTCTCTATTATTAAAAACGTTCCATGGCTTCCGTCGGGTGTTCTTTATTTTCTGAATCGTTTACATCGCACTTCCATATCTGCTTAATGATTCTTTGATCATTTCTTCTCAGAGCATGCTCAACATATCTGCTTAATGATTCTTTGATCATTTTTTCTCAGAGCATGCTCAACATATCTGCTTAATGATTCTTTGATCATTTTTTCTCAGAGTATGCTCAACATATCTCCATTCTTTTTTCTTATAGCAGCTGTTACTATTGATTGACCAGACTTTGGTTTGATATTATTCACTTCTCCTGAATTCGTCGTATTTTATGTTCATTCTTTTTCGCCATCTATTTTCAATTGCATTCAACTAATTTTCTATATCTTTAGTCATTTTCCAACTCTCGATGGCGCACATTAGAAATGAGGAACTGAAAATGTGCAATTTAGTTTGAAAACTATATAACTTGAAGTTATATATTTTATTTGAAATTGTGAACGGTGCTGCTGAATTGTATAATTTACTAAAGTATTATTGTTACAGGAACAAATGAAATGTACGTAGAGTAGGACATACATAAACGAATGCAAGCACACAAACAAATACCAACACTTGTTAAATATCATCGTTATTGTTACATATACATAAGAAACATATTGTACTGACATGGTAATACATAGACAAATATAGTTGCTCATGACAGTATCAAACAGCAGGGTAATATCTTCTTATTGTGCTTCTTCTTGAAATATCATTGTCCACAAATTTAAACTGTTGTTGGTAGTCGCGACCTATTGCTTATTGTCATGATCTCAGTTGCGAAATCTTTAGTTAGTTTTTAGCTATCCACAGAAGGTTAATGATATTTATATCATGCTCAGAGATACACAATCTCGGCACAGTCCAGTATAAACAATATCAGTACAGTGCAGTACAGATAATCTCGGCACAGTACAACATATGCTTTCTTGGGAACAGTACAGCAAATACTTTCTTGGCACATTCTAGAACAGACGATCTTGACCAAGTACCGCACATTCAATTTTCACCAAATACCTCACATCCAATCTTGACACAATATAGTACAGACAATCTTGGTACAATACAGAACATACAATCTTGACACCGGATAGAGCAGGCAATCTCTGCACAGTCTAGCACATACAATCTCAGCACAGTATAGCACACACAATCTCGTAAAGTGTTGCACAGACAATCTTGGCAACCTTTAAGATATGTAACAGGATGTCATAATCTGGCTGTTTACAAAATATTGAAAGACATAATGAGATTAATAACACATTATCACATATCAACAGCAGATAGACTGACCACAACAAGCGCGGATGAGGCCACTAGCTGGCTCAACGGTTAGAAAGGCGGATCACAGCAGAGCGGTGTGGAACGCATAGAGCACGGCGAGGCACTTTAGAAAGTCCTGGTCATCCACTGCATCTGACATTATCTCCAGTCGTCTTGACTTGTCTTGCCCTGGATACAGATAGTCCTGGACGAGAGAGTGAGGTTGACGAATAGCGCAACTTTTCCTCACTATAATCCAAATACAGAGCAAGCTACAGTTACAGTTACTATTACTATTACATGACTGTAGCAGTTGCACTTAAATAAAATAAAGAAGTGCTAGGATTCAGACTTTAACATATTGACAGCAACGTTGGCCTTAGATAATATTAGATAATATAGACCACACAATCAGAGAATAGCAACATTTCTTCCACCGATGCGCTACTACTAACTAGTAATAAACCTATACCGTTGGGACTCAGTGTAGCAATATGGTTTAACGTTTATTCTAGTTATCTGTCGATTCGTAAAGTGCGTCTTTTTTTTATTGCGCTTTATAACATAATTCTCAAATAATTGACCCACTGTCAAGACCAAAAAGGTCATATATTCATGATATGAAACTTTATAACATAATTCTCCAATAATAAACCCACTGTCAAGACCAAAAAGGCCATATATTCATGATATGAAACTTTATAACATAATTCTCCAATAATAAACCCACTGTCCCAAAACCAAAAGGCCATATATTCATGATATGAAACTTTATAACATAATTCTCCAATAATTGACCCACTGTCAAGACCAAAAAGGCCATATATTCATGATATGAAACTTTATAACATAATTCTCCAATAACTGACCCACTGTCAAGACCAAAAAGGCCATATATTCATGATATGAAACTTTATAACATAATTCTCCAATAATTGACCCAATGTCAAGACCAAAAGGCATATATTCATGATATGAAACTTTATAACATATTCTCCAATAATTGACCCACTGTCAAGACCAAAAAGGCCATATATTCATGATATGAAACTTTATAACATAATTCTCCAATAATTGACCCACTGTCAAGACCAAAAAGGCCATATATTCATGATATGAAACTTTATAACATAATTCTCCAATAATTGACCCACTGTCAAGACCAAAAAGTCCATATATTCATGATATGAAACTTTATAACACAATTCTCCAATAATTGACCCACTGTCAAGACCAAAAAGGCCATATATTCATGATATGAACTTATATAACATATTCTCAATAATAAACCCACTGTCAAGACAAAAGGTCATATATTTATGATATGAAGCTTTATAACATAATTTTCCAATAATTGACCCACTGTCAAGTCCAAAAAATTCCATATATTCATGATATGAAACTTTATAACACAATTCTCCAATAATTGACCCACTGTCAAGACCAAAAAGGCCATATATTCATGATAGGAAACTTTATAACATAATTCTCCAATAATAAACCCACTGTCAAGACCAAAAAGGCCATATATTCATGATATGAAACTTTATAACATAATTCTCCAATAATAAACCCACTGTCAAGACCAAAAAGGCCATATATTCATGATATGAAACTTTATAACATAATTCTCCAATAATTGACCCACTGTCAAGACCAAAAAGGCCATATATTCATGATATGAAACTTTATAACATAATTCTCCAATAATTGACGCACTGTCAAGACCAAAAAGGCCATATATTCATGATATGAAACTTTATAACATAATTCTCCAATAATAAACCCACTGTCAAGAACAAAAAGGCCATATATTCATCATATGAAACTTTATAACATAATTCTCAAATAATAAACCCACTGTCAAGAACAAAAAGGCCATATATTCATGATATGAAACTTTATAACATAATTCTCAAATAATAAACCCACTGTCAAGACCAAAAAGGTCATATATTCTTGATATGAAACTTTATAACATAATTCTCCAATAATTAACCCACTGTCAAGACCAAAAAGGCCATATATTCATGATATGAAACTTTATAACATAATTTTCCAATAATTGACCCACTGTCAAGTCCAAAAAATTCCATATATTCATGATATGAAACTTTATAACACAATTCTCCAATAATTAACCCACTGTCAAGACCAAAAAGTCCATATATTCATGATATGAAACTTTATAACCTAATTCTCCAATAATAAAACCACTGTCTAGACCAAAAAGTCCATATATTCATGATATGAAACTTTATAACATAATTCTCCAGTAATTGACCCACTGTCAAGACCAAAAAGGCCATATATTCATGATATGAAACTTTATAACATAATTCTCCAATAATAAACCCACTGTCAAGACCAAAAAGGCCATATATTCATGATATGAAACTTTATAACATAATTCTCCAATAATAAACCCACTGTCAAGACCAAAAAGGCCATATATTCATGAAATGAAACTTTATAACATAATTCTCCAATAATAAACCCACTGTCAAGACCAAAAAGGCCATATATTCATGATATGAAACTTTATAACATAATTATCCAATAATTGACCCACTGTCAAGACCAAAAAGGCCATATATTCATGATATGAAACTTTATAACATAATTCTCCAATAATAAACCCACTGTCAAGAACAAAAAGGCCATATATTCATGATATGAAACTTTATAACATAATTCTCCAATAATAAACCCACTGTCAAGACCAAAAAGGCCATATATTCATGATATGAAACTTTATAACATAATTCTCCAATAATAAACCCACTGTCAAGAACAAAAAGGCCATATATTCATGATATGAAACTTTATAACATAATTCTCCAATAATAAACCCACTGTCAAGACCAAAAAGTCCATATATTCATGATATGAAACTTTATAACATAATTCTCCAATAATTGACCCACTGTCAAGACCAAAAAGGCCATATATTCATGATATGAACCTTTATAACATAATTCTCCAATAATAAACCCACTGTCAAGACCAAAAAGGCCATATATTCATGATATGAAACTTTATAACATAATTCTCCAATAATAAACCCACTGTCAAGATCAAAAAGGCCATATATTCATGATATGAAACTTTATAACATAATTCTCCAATAATTGACCCACTGTCAAGACCAAAAAGGACATATATTCATGATATGAAACTTTATAACATAATTCTCCAATAATTGACCCACTGTCAAGACCAAAAAGGCCATATATTCATGATATGAAACTTTATAACATAATTCTCCAATAATAAACCCACTGTCAAGACCAAAAAGGCCATATATTCATGATATGAAACTTTATAACATAATTCTCCAATAATAAACCCACTGTCAAGAACAAAAAGGCCATATATTCATGATATGAAACTTTATAACATAATTCTCCAATAATAAACCCACTGTCAAGACCAAAGGGGTCATATATTCTTGATATGAAACTTTATAACATAATTCTCAAATAATAAACCCACTGTCAAGACCAAAAGGTCATATATTCTGATATGAAACTTTATAACATAATTCTCCTATAATTGACCCACTGTCAAGACCAAAAAGGCCATATATTCATGATATGAAACTTTATAACATAATTCTCCAATAATAAACCCACTGTCAAGACCAAAAAGTCCATATATTCATGATATGAAACTTTATAACATAATTCTCAAATAATAAACCCACTGTTAAGACTAAAAAGGCCATATATTCATGATATGAAACTTTATAACATAATTCTCCCAAAAATAAACCCACTGTCAAGACCAAAAGGCCATATATTCATGATATGAAACTTTATAACATTATTCTCCAATAATAAACCCACTGTCAAGACCAAAAAGTTCATATATATATTCATGATATGAAACTTTATAACATAATTCTCCAATAATTGACCCACTGTCAAGACCAAAAAGGCCATATATTCATGATATGAAACTTTATAACATAATTCTCCAATAATTGACCCATTGTCAAGACCAAAAAGGCCATATATTCATGATATGAAACTTTATAACATAATTCTCCAATAATAAACCAACTGTCAAGAACAAAAAGGCCATATCTTCATGATATGAAACTTTATAACATAATTCTCCAATAATAAAACCACTGTCAAGAACAAAAAGGCCATATCTTCATGATATGAAACTTTATAACATAATTCTCAATAATAAACCACTGTCAAGACCAAAACGCCATATATTCATGATATGAAACTTTATAACATAATTCTCCAATAATTGACCCACTGTCAAGACCAAAAAAGTCCATATATTCATGATATGAAACTTTATAACATAATTCTCCAATAATTGACCCACTGTCAAGACCAAAAAGTCCATATATTCATGATATGAAACTTTATAACATAATTCTCCAATAATAAACCCACTGTCAAGAACAAAAAGGCCATATATTCATCATATGAAACTTTATAACATAATTCTCAAATAATAAACCCACTGTCAAGAACAAAAAGGTCATATATTCATGATATAAAACTTTATAACATAATTATCCAATAATAAACCCACTGTCAAGACCAAAAAGTCCATATATTCATGATATGAAACTTTATAACATAATTCTCCAGTAATTGACCCACTGTCAAGACCAAAAAGGCCATATATTCATGATATGAAACTTTATAACATAATTCTCCAATAATTGACCCACTGTCAAGACCAAAAAGGCCATATATTCATGATATGAAACTTTATAACATAATTCTCCAATAATAAACCCACTGTCAAGACCAAAAAGGCCATATATTCATGATATGAAACTTTATAACATAATTCTCCAATAATAAACCCACTGTCAAGACCAAAAAGGCCATATATTCATGATATGAAACTTTATAACATAATTCTCCAATAATTGACCCACTGTCAAGACCAAAAAGGCCATATATTCATGATATGAAACTTTATAACATAATTCTCCAATAATAAACCCACTGTCAAGACCAAAAAGGCCATATATTCATGATATGAAACTTTATAACATAATTCTCCAATAATTGACCCACTGTCAAGACCAAAAAGGACATATATTCATGATATGAAACTTTATAACATAATTCTCCAATAATTGACCCACTGTCAAGACCAAAAAGGCCATATATTCATGAAATGAAACTTTATAACATAATTCTCCAATAATAAACCCACTGTCAAGACCAAAAAGGCCATATATTCATGATATGAAACTTTATAACATAATTCTCCAATAATAAACCCACTGTCAAGACCAAAAAGGCCATATATTCATGATATGAAACTTTATAATATAATTCTCCAATAATAAACCCACTGTCAAGAACAAAAAGGCCATATATTCATGATATGAAACTTTATAACATAATTCTCCAATAATAAACCCACTGTCAAGACCAAAAAGTCCATATATATATTCATGATATGAAACTTTATAACATAATTCTCCAATAATTGACCCACTGTCAAGACCAAAAAGGCCATATATTCATGATATGAAACTTTATAACATAATTCTCCTATAATTGACCCATTGTCAAGACCAAAAAGGCCATATATTCATGATATGAAACTTTATAACATAATTCTCCAATAATAAACCAACTGTCAAGAACAAAAAGGCCATATCTTCATGATATGAAACTTTATAACATAATTCTCCAATAATAAAACCACTGTCAAGAACAAAAAGGCCATATCTTCATGATATGAAACTTTATAACATAATTCTCCAATAATAAAACCACTGTCAAGACCAAAAAGTCCATATATTCATGATATGAAACTTTATAACATAATTCTCCAATAATTGACCCACTGTCAAGACCAAAAGGCATATATTCATGATATGAAACTTTATAACATAATTCTCCAATAATTGACCCACTGTCAAGACCAAAAAAGTCCATATATTCATGATATGAAACTTTATAACATAATTCTCCAATAATAAACTCACTGTCAAGAACAAAAAGGCCATATATTCATGATATGAAACTTTATAACATAATTCTCCAATAATAAACCCACTGTCAAGACCAAAAAGTCCATATATTCATGATATGAAACTTTATAACATAATTCTCCAATAATAAACCCACTGTCAAGACCAAAAAGGCCATATATTCATGATATGAAACTTTATAACATAATTCTCAAATAATTGACCCACTGTCAAGACCAAAAAGGCCATATATTCATGATATGAAACTTTATAACATAATTCTCCAATAATAAACCCACTGTCAAGACCAAAAAGGCCATATATTCATGATATGAAACTTTATAACATAATTCTCCAATAATAAACCCACTGTCAAGACCAAAAAGGCCGTATTTTCATGATATGAAACTTTATAACATAATTCTCCAATAATAAACCCACTGTCAAGACCAAAAAGGCCATATATTCATCATATGAAACTTTATAACATAATTCTCCAATAATAAACCCACTATCAAGATCAAAAAGGCCATATAATAAACCCACTATCAAGACCAAAAAGACCAAAAGTCCATATTCAAGTACAAAAGTCCATATATTCATGACCAAAAGGTCATATATTCAAGACCAAAAAGTCCATATATTCAAGAACAAAAAGACCATATATTCAAGTACAAAAAGTCCATATATTCAAGAACAAAAAGTCCATATATTCAAGAACAAAAAGACCATATATTTATGATATGAAAATCTATTGTTTACTTTTAGTTTAGCTACTTTGATTTATTAGAGCAGACACGCACAATTATTTTTGTGCCTCAGGTATAATGAAGATGTCATTTTGAAACATCCCAGTTAGATCGTGAATGTTCATATGATTCGGTGATTCTGTATTATTACTGTTGACATGGTTTCACAGTGGATAATGTAGTATAGTTTATATACATATATGTATCAGTTATATAAGGACTATCATCATAGCGCTACAGACATGTCCATAGGTGCTCCGATCTCCGCCTCAGCAAATCCAGCAGAGGTCCAGCAGCCCAACACAATCTCGGCACATTCTATACATATCATTTAAAGTTCGATGTTGATTAATCAATCTCTTTGCATATTTAGCATGTCGTTCATTTCGGACTGTACCAATATTGACACCCATCTCTCTCAATCTGGTCAGCAGTGGGATTCACAGCTCTGAAACACCTCTGTTCGGAACGACTCTCTCAATGCGTGAAGAATATCATTTCGATCCATGGCAGCTCCTCTGAAATTGTAGCAAGCCAGCCAATAAATTAGCTCGTTCATTACCCCTAACTCCTGTGTGCCCAGGAAAAAAAATGATGATTTCTCTGATCATTGTCTGTACCAGTACCTCCACCGTAGTTGTGCTTCACCAGTCCTGATTCGACTTTACGAATCATGCTCATGGATCCATACAAGATGAAATGTTATTACATATCTTTGAAAAAAGTCATACAACAAATTCTGGATCGAACAAGGAAGACAATAGTGTACACGAGAGAAAGAGGAACAGTAAGGGTATTTATCATTTATTTTAATCATCTTTAATTAGCACTTTCATGAATTTTATTTAAAACCACACTGAAGTTGTATATCATTTGACCCATTTACAATTGTTTCACATATGATCCCAAAATGAAGGTAAACAGGTGATACAGTTCTCCTACTAAATAATGTCAAGGGGTTGAAACAGCAATTTAATCTGTTAAAAAAACAGCGAAGAACCTTTTTTCAGAATACAAAGAAAACTAAACTAATGCCCACAAACAAAGTAATATCTCAGCATAAAATCAAAAATGAAGACATTGAGAACGTCACATATTTTGAATACCTTGCTTCTGTAATTATCAACAATTTACATTTCACGAAAGAAGTTAGAAGAAAACTAAATATGACACTCCAGAGGGTAGACAAAATGAAGAAACTGTGACATGACACAAGCAAAGAAATCAAAGTAAGACTTCTTAAAAAATGCATATGCACTGTGACAACATCTGGATGTCAATCATGGATCATAATACAAATATTAATACAACAATTTTGAATCTGATCACGAAAACCCCTTATGTATACTGCGGCAGACAGCCAGAAAGAAGACTGCTAGGACTCCTTTCCTGCAACCACCTTGGTGGAATGAAAATGTTGAAAAAGCATGGCTGGCAAAAGAGGCTGCTACAAAGTCATGGCAGAAAGCCCGAAAGAAGCGACCTCGAAATATGTGTGATGTAGCTGAAAAGTCTGCTATTCGCCACAAAGCCACTGGGGATTTCAAAGTATTGGCTAGTGAGGCAAAGAGTGGGTTATGGGAGACTTTCATAACGCAAGTCTGTGGCGACAAGTCTCTATATCAATTCTGGCAGTTTCATCGCAAAATGAACAGGAGGAATACCAGCCAGTCTTTTCCTACTTTACGTGACTCATCAGAATCCGTCTTGGCAACAGACGCAGACAAGGGGCAGGGGTTCCTTCGTCGTTTCGTGGAACAGACAGAAAAAGGTGATAAAACTGACCGTCATAATATCATAAGTGCTCTTCGTGATATTACTAGCTCTGGAGAACCTTACATTGACTTAATAACAAAGGAGGATGTTGTTAATGCACTCAAGGCAAGCCACAGCACCGCTCCAGGGCCTGATGGTGTCCAATATCATCACATCAAACAGCTGGACGAGATTGTTATTAATGCAGTTGTGATGGATTTTAATAAAAGTGTACAGAATGCTGTGGTACCTGAGGATTGGCTTCATAGTTATTTACGACCGCTCCACAAACATGGGAAGGATCCTAAACTGCTCAGCAGTTACCGCATACTCACCTTGCAAAATGTATATGGCAAATTACTAGAGAAGATAGTGGCCAGAAAGGTAATGTGTCACTTGGAGAATGACCACATCCTCCCTGACACTTTGGGTAGCTACCGGCCAATGAAAGTGACATGGGACAATGCTGGCACGTTTGCATATGATGTTTATGAAAGCTTCCAATCCAAGCAAGAGACTGTTGCTGTGGCCATCGACTTGGAGGATGCTTATAACAAGGTGAATTTTTCATTAATGGTGTGCTCTTTGATTAAATGTGAAGTTAATCCTTGGCTGGTGAACTGGATAGCTGCTTCTTTAATGGAGAGAACCGTTGCATTCCGTTTAGGAACATGGACATCGGACATCCTGCACGTATATGTCCGGGATTACCCCAGGGTCTCCTCTATCACCCGTGTTGTTTAATATTTACACAGCAAATGTAGCTAAAATTCAGCCAACCGGATTGGGGCGGACATTGACATTTGCAGATGATATCTTAATATATAGGACTGGGTCAGATAGACGAGAGATGGTTGACGACATTCAGAAAACATTGCGTACCATCTCGGGTTGGTGTAGAGAGTCTCGCTCTCAGGTCAATCCTGAAAAAGCGTGTATGTTGTGGTGCTCGTTGAATAATCACATCGTCTAGGCTGACCTACCCTGTGTAATCTTTGATGAACATACCATCGAGCGCAGAGACAGGTTGCGCTATCTTGGAATAACCTTTGATCGTAGTCTATCTTTCAAACACCATATTGAACAGACGATACAACGGTGCAAGCGTGGTCTTGCGGCTCTCAAAGTTATGGTGGCAGCACACCTTGAGCAGAGACTACTTGCCATTTTGTTCGATCGACTGGTAATGTTAGTGGTAGATTACGGACTCGGAATTCTTACGATATCAAGATCACAATGTGAACGACTCGAACGGGTTCAGAATGAAGGTATGCGTATAGTTCTGGGCTGCACTAGAGATACCCCCATTGTGAAGATGAGATATATGCTTGGCCTTCTGTCACTACGCTCCCGTCATGCAATCGCCCAAACCAAGGCATATATGAGGGCTACTTCGGATAACAGACATCCACTACACAAGAACACTAATGATGTTAAGGGCACGAGAATCAAGCGTGGCATGTCGTGGATGGCCCAGGCTGAGAGAACAATTGGCCAGGTGACCACGGTTGCGACCCTACCAAAAGGGGAATAATGGATCCCAACAGACGGTGGCATGATGAACTATCTCCACGTTATCATTACTCTTGGAAGAGAATGTAGAGATTGGGGCAACATGAAGGCTGATCTCGCAGTTAAGCAGCTGATAGAAGATAATGCAAGGGATGATGATGTTGTTGTATATAATGATGGGTCGGTTCAACGTGGTGAGAAATCCGGCTGGGGTTTCTTGGCTTATGCGCATGGTAGGGTTGTTGCAGAGCGAAGTGGGGCATACAGGACAACTACTTCTAGTATGAGGATGGAGGTTGAGGCCGTTACTGCTGCCCTCCATTGGATTTCTGGGACTTCATTTACTGGGGCAGTTGTTGTCTCTGACTCTCAGTCGATGCTTCACAAGATCCAGAAGGGCAGGTTTCGGTATGAGTGGATGTCGTCTATAGAAGTTTCTAACCTCCAGTGGCTTACGTGGATATACTGTCCTGGGCATGCGGGTGTTTACGGTAATGAGAGAGCGGACAGGCTTGCATCAACAGCATCGATTGTTGGGGAGTTGAAGATGGATAAGGGGGATATTCTTCGGCCTCTTCGCGACTCTCTATTGGATGAGGACACTAAAATCGATGTTGAATCGATCAAGCGATTTAAGCAGTTTGGAGTTACCCGTTGTTCAAGTCAAACTGGATGCATGAGAGGCAGAGTGAGAGGTGTGTTTAATCAGCGAGCCACAAGAACCATCAGTATGCATACTCTTCGATATCTGTTGGGGAGACTGAGCACCTATGGGTCTGCCCGTAGTGCAATGACGTCAGTTTAGTAACCAATAACCAATAACGAAACGTTTGAAATAATGTGTGACAGAAAAGCTCTTAAAACGTCCTGGACAGAAAAGTGAAAAAAACAACAACAAAGACACTCTACATGACCTGCATGAAAATCGTGGCATATCCCAAAGGACGTAGCCATCAACCACAGTAAACAAGTCGTTGATTTTCTAGGCACCACTTATACGTTCAGTAGTTTGTCATTGCTTTCTGAACGGGTGGCGCCATCGTCCTTTGTTAAAATCAACGGAAACAATTTGCAAGCAAACTGTCCGCAGCGTGATTCGAACTCAGAACGTCGGGGTTAATAGACCGAGTCACTAACCCTAGGCCACAGACGCCACTCATGACCTGCATAGCGATGAGTAATGGCTCATAAATTATAACACGGAAGAGGAGATATTTTGGTCACTTCTGTGTTGAAATTGTTTCTTAACCACAAGCAATGTGTAACTGCAGCTTTCTATTCCGAGCTTTTGCATTGTCATCTTCCATAACTATGTTTATGTGTAACTGCTGCTTTCTATTCCAAGCTTTTGCATTGACATCTTCCATAACTATGTTTATGTGTAACTGCTGCTTTCTATTCCAAGCTTTTGCATTGACATCTTCCATAACTATGTTTATGTGTAACTGCTGCTTTCTATTCCGAGCTTTTGCATTGACATCTTCCATAACTATGTTTATGTGTAACTGCTGCTTTCTATTCCAAGCTTTTACATTGACATCTTCCATAACTATGTTTATGTGTAACTGCTGCTTTCTATTCCAAGCTTTTGTATTGACATCTTCCATAACTATGTTTATGTGTAACTGCAGCTTTCTATTCCGAGCTTTTGCATTGACATCTTCCATAACTATGTTTATGTGTAACTGCTGCTTTCTATTCCAAGCTTTTGCATTGACATCTTCCATAACTATGTTATTGTAACTGCTGCTTTCTATTCCAAGCTTTTGTATTGACATCTTCCATAACTATGAAGCTTTTGTATTGACATCTTCCATAACTATGTTTATGTGTAACTGTTGCTTTCTATTCCAAGCTTTTGCATTGACATCTTCCATAACTATGTTTATGTGTAACTGCTGCTTTCTATTCCGAGCTTTTGCATTGACATCTTCCATAACTATGTTTATGTGTAACTGCTGCTTTCTATTCCAAAGCTTTTGCATTGACATCTTCCATAACTATGTTTATGTGTAACTGCTGCTTTCTATTCCGAGCTTTTGCATTGACATTTTCCATAACTATGTTTATGTGTAACTGCTGCTTTCTATTCCAAGCTTTTGCATTGACATCTTCCATAACTATGAAGCTTTTGTATTGACATCTTCCATAACTATGTTTATGTGTAACTGTTACTTTCTATTCCAAGCTTTTGCATTGACATTTTCCATAACTATGTTTATGTGTAACTGCTGCTTTCTATTCCAAGCTTTTGCATTGACATCTTCCATAACTATGTTTATGTGTAACTGCTGCTTTCTATTCCAAGCTTTTGCATTGACATCTTCCATAACTATGTTTATGTGTAACTGCTGCTTTCTATTCCAAGCTTTTTTATTGACATCTTCCATAACTATGTTTATGTGTAACTGCTGCTTTCTATTCCAAGCTTTTGCATTGACATCTTCCATAACTATGTTTATGTGTAACTGTTACTTTCTATTCCAAGCTTTTGCATTGACATTTTCCATAACTATGTTTATGTGTAACTGCTGCTTTCTATTCCAAGCTTTTGCATTGACATCTTCCATAACTATGTTTATGTTTGGTTCTAATGTTTTGTTCAGTGATCTTGTATTTATAATCATCAAATTATAAAATTATCGCTACATGTCTGTTGTTTGGTGATAACATTAAATTAATGTTAGTAATTCATTCCTGTATGTGAAATCGTTCCGGCAATCAAGGTTCTTCAGACATATAATGCGAAGAGAAGGTTTCAAACATTTGGTGACGACGTGTAAAATTCAAGTTAGTTAGTCTTTCCTCTTGGGCCTGTGGGCGGCTCATAGGGCAGAGGTCATAGCTCTCCATGTCTCGCGGTTCGTTGCTATCTGTTTTAGGTCTTTAATGTTTACTAGGCCTATCGTTGAGCCTTCTCTGGTAATGGTTCTACGCTCTCTTGGTCTTCCTCGTTTTCTTTTTCCTCTGGTGTCCATATGAGGGATTGGTAAGGAGTCTTCTCTCATCCATTCTAAGTGTGTGGCTGAGAAAATTCAAGGAAGGAGAGATAATGGAAGACAGAGGGAGAAGTTGTTGGATGGCCTGACATCATGGTTCGACACAAGATCGACGTCAGCACTGATTACATGCACCAAGAAGAGAGAGTTGTGGAGAGACATGATCGCCTACGCCGCCAGACATGGCACTTGATTGATTGATATGAAATCGTGAGGTCATATTTCTGGATCATCGCGTTTCAACGTGGCGTCTGAAGACGTACAACATATCTGGACATAAGTCACAAAAAGGGCACACAATTCAATTGTTATTCCCGATTCTGTTCAGTTGTAATTGTTCTCTTGTTTTGTAACAATAATAATTTTCATAAATTTGGATTGTTAACCCTGAACCTACTAAATAAAAAACTTGTTAATGTGTGCTCACTTTGTTTTATCCTGACCCCCATATCTGTTTGACATGGTTGTACTTACCTGGACATACACAACTATAGTCGACAACATTCTAGCTACCAGAAACACATTTAATCCAACCCACCACAACATGGTGGAGAATAAGGGACATGTAATAATACCACCATGATTTGTGGTAGTATCATGACATGTTGAAGACATGTGCTCTGTTGGGAGTTGAACGGTGAAGAAGAAGAATGATATCATCATGACTTTATGAAAGATATGACTAGAAAGTGATAGGATGGAAACATTTCCAATTTGAAAATGTTAATTTTGTGTGTCTGTTTGTTTTCATGAAATGTGTGAAATGATTTTTGTTTATCCGTTGACACATTTAGTGTTTGCATAATTGTCTGCTATAACACCGCCATGATATACTCTCATCGTTTGCTACATATTGCTATCATTCTATAACTACTCTTTTATCAATTTAAAACGATAATTAACGTCTGTACGTCTTTTGCGAGTGTGACTTTGTCTCATGTAAGTTGCTGGAATCGGTTAATTTAACGACAACGATCTGGTTTGCTAGTGGCCATATTTTAACTAAGCTAATTAACCAAAAAAACTCATATAATCGTTTATAAGTACGTTCCAAAATTCGTGAACACACTTTGGTTTAATTTGTACGAAATCTACCGGATGGATAAAAGTATTTTTTTGCAGGCAGTCTTAGATACCATACGATTTTACGAATTCATGTTTAACTAATTGGTAGGTAGCTTAGTTGATTGCAAAAAAACGTTTTATGTTATATAACTTTGCATAAGCACAACAGAATGATAACCAAAGTTTAGAATTTACAGGAATACACAAAATGGTGGCGTAGTATTGCAAAGGATTATCCCTATTACATATTATGTTGTTGTTTGTTGTTTGCGTTCGTTCTTCGCGGCCAATTTTATCATTCTTATTGTGATATATAATTGATCTTTGTGCCGTATACTTTGACTTGATCTACCCCTTTACGATCATCTTATTACATATTATAAAAAGGAAGGTGACATAGTGAACAAATGATACCTTCCACTTCTATAAATGAAAATATATATTGTGTACATATGCCAATGACAGTCGCTAGGATATGTTTTGAACTGATTAATTCCACGGGATTCCCGATTTTGACGAGCTGAACTGCATGTAGAGCAATGGAATGCTTAATTATTGACAAACTTGACAATCTTACTGCTAACCTTCTACAAGTATACCAAATCAACATCGCTAATATTTTAGTAATAACATATAATGAAAATCCTAAAGCACTAATGGTTTGGGTGGGCTACTTTAGGAAGGTCGCCACTATTACCTATATAAAAATGTAAAAATCAATTTCTGTCAAGTGGATGATTTCATATCGGTAGGTAAAGATGGTCACGAATTTTAA
Organism: Arion vulgaris; assembly: GCA_020796225.1. Taxonomy (NCBI): domain Eukaryota; kingdom Metazoa; phylum Mollusca; class Gastropoda; order Stylommatophora; family Arionidae; genus Arion; species Arion vulgaris. The sequence goes on from CM036768.1 coordinate 23,145,572, forward strand.
AACACACTATAGTATCTTACCCTAAAGCTTACATCTGTATTGGTTATGAGTATGCTGCCTCTTTTGCTGTCATGTCTTAGTCAACACATAGTAGTAAGTAAATGTTGTAACTTGTAAAACAGTATAGCGATTTGGACCACGCAAAGGAAAATTCCGGGAACGGAGGGTCATCCACTGAATATATATTTATATATATATATTTATATATTCTTTTCTCGTCTGGATATAATTGTATTTTTTCATTATGATCCTGTATTGTAAGTATGAACAGCACTAACAACAACAAATACAGCAAGAAAATATGATGTTGAAATAAACACTTATATGGTCGCGATGTCTCTAACTGGCTAATGGTTGCCATTATTTTTTCAGGCAATTTCTTTCCTACAACTTTATATTAGAAAATCTGTCTTCTTTTGCTTCACTTTAATATGAACTGTATGACATCGTCTTGTGAAACTCAGCCAAATACGCCACCACAAACATACATCTGATTCATAAATCATTTCGACAAGTTTCGGTTCTGACAGCTGTTTGGTTTGACAGGATCGCTTACATTTTAATTTGCAGAGATTTTCAGTACCGACTGACTTCTAGTTATCCAATCAAACATGTACAGCTCGCCAGATCCACTCAAAGACTCTCTAATACTCCTCTTAGTATCGGGTTGTATGGAGTGCTTTTCACTTGTTGCTAATTGTATTTCATTCAACTCTGCAATGTAATGCAATATAAAATCTCAACAGATTCAAATGAAAATAATGGTAGCTAAATATAATGCTCTTTATACTAGGTATCTATGTCATCTAAATCCATTCTAAGATCCTATACCGTGTCCACAATGCGGTCAATGGAAGATGGGGGCGGGAAGTGACCGTGTAGAGATTCCGGTATTAGGGGGTCATGGACTAAGACTCAGCATAGCAGGTCCAAGAATGTGGGCGTGAGTTTAAATTACAAATTGAGCATCATATGTTGTAGCAAGAGTGTAATAGCAAGGTCAAGTATATATAAATATATTAATTGCTTTTTATGTTTATCTACTTATTTATCCTCCATTTCTGCAAACGCTCAACAACCCAATCTCTCTCTTCTCCTCTCTCCCTATATCTCTCTCTCGCTATTTATATATATATATATATATATATATATATATATATATATATCACATATAAATTGCAGAGGGATGGCTTTCCACCAAAGCTGTTGAGTTTAATAGAAGATTTGGTGAAGTCAGACTAAGGCAACTTGCCAAGTGGATGAAAAAATAAAACTCATTAGATCCATTTTCTCTCGAAATTAACAAGATATCATCATCGTCATTTCCTAAATAACATAAGGAAGCTTGGCAACTTATAGTACAAATCTGAACTCGTCCGTATTATGGGCACAGTAGATCGGTTACATGTTATCTTGACGACCTTAGATGCTTACTTTGAATAAGACTTCCCATTTTGAAGTATGTGAATCATAAAATCGAGATGTTCCGGAATATCTGCGTTTTTCCTTCTCTATTCACATTCCCTCTTTACTATCTTCCTTTCTTTGATATCTATAACGATGGAGATGATGAATATATATAGCGATATTTATAAAACTGTTTTGATAATATTTCTACGCTTATTTATTTCTTATTGAATCTCATTGAAATCTCTCACTTTCACGTATGTTTCTTCTCTCTGATGTATTTAGTTTTCCACTTTTCTACTTTCATCTCACATAATTACATTCATCCTGTCTCTGCCTCTTTCTAACCTCTGACACATTTTTTTCTCATTATTCTTCCTTTTCTCTTCTTATGCTATAGCTTCATATCCTCCATTCGACGTTCCTCTACTTTTTATTCATTTTGATCCCTTTCTGACTCTCCAATTTAGTGAGCATACAGAGTATGTGGGGAATCACGTCAAATTCTATCCCAGGGGAAACAACTACGTATTTAATCATGGCCTATAGCGAACAGCTCTATATATTGGTCTGCTCAAGGTGCTTTCTAGCCGTGGTCGGAATAATAACCGAAATTATGTGTTAAGCTGTTATTATTTATATAAGCACTTTAAAAAAAACAGAAGTTGGAATTTTTTAACCAAAGACATGGGATATAAATGACATGAAATTATTGTTTAGTTTCTTACAGATAGCGATAAATGACATGAAATTATTGTTTAGTTTCTTACAGATAGCGATAAATGACATGACATTATTGTTTAGTTTCTTACAGACAGTGATAAATGACATGAAATTATTGTTTAGTTTCTTATAGATAGCGATAAATGACATGAAATTATTGTTTAGTTTCTTACAGATAGCGATAAATGACATAAAATTATTGTTTAGTTTCTTACAGACAGTGATAAATGACATGAAACTATTATTTAGTTTAGGTATACAGATATAAATAACATGCTAAAATGTTTAACAAATATAACAGTTAAGATTAAAGTAAAGTGGTCAACACTTTATCTCAGCCAGAAGTTGGGAGACTGTATATTGCCGATTGGCACATTCTTATACACAACAGAACACGCTTCGAACAGCTGATCTCTCTAACAGGATGATACATTCGGATCATACTTGCTTTCACGTCTGACAATTATCAATGTACGACTTCAGCACGCGTAGGGTCTATGTCCTCTGGTCTTTCTTCTTCTTATTTCAGTCTCTCTATTTCATCTACCCCCTCCACAAACCCATTGACTCATTACCATTTCCTCTTCTGTCTTTCCACTCTCCAGCCACCTCCCCTGTTCTTATTTATATCTACGCAGTATCACATGACACTATCATCCCTATTCATCGTCAGAATTCCGCTCACACTCTAGGGTGTCAATTTTGACACTTCTCTCCCCTCTGTTCCAGCCATACGACATTGGATTCTGCCTGTGTTCGTTCCCGGGACACACAGGATGCATATTAGCCAAGTAGGGCTCGAGTCGTACTTGGTGATCGGTGGTCGAGACATTCCTAGTTTAGTCACTGGGACCCGTTCTAGTGTCATGTTCTATCCCATTTTCTTACTTACATACTTATCTTCTGCACGTTATCGTCTGGTATACATATCTGTGGGACACTTACAGTGTGATACTGTTGACAACCCCCGGAACATTGGAGTACATACCCGCCTTTGTTTTCGGAGTGTATGCAATACATATTAGCCTAATAGGGCTCATGTTGTATGGGGTTGTACGTGTTTACACATCAGTATGCTATGTCGATAATTAACGCAATTATCTCACGTTTCTTCCACCTACCTCTCCTGCTCTTCCCACGTGGGGTCTTTGTTCCCACCTGTACAAACAATATCTTACGTAACCTGCCACTGACCCTTTCCGATTGACCAGCCAATCGGTAACCTAATAGTCTTCCTATGTCCTGTCCATTCTATCATTCACGAGATGCTGACCAAGAGCCACGCAGGTACGGTACGTATGCCAGTATCTTTTGATTCACATCATTTGTTAGTATTATGTTTTAGTTAATTTAGTTTTTTGTGTAAGTTTTTTGTTTTTGATAAAGGTCTAAGCACCGAAACGTTGAGTGTTGTTTTTTCATATCTTATAATTAATTTGTCCCTTCTTATGTAATACTGTATATACCTGTCTTTGCTCTATCGCCTGACAATTATACGCTAAGGCTTCAACAATGTCCCTTGTCATCGCCCTCTCCTGCCTTAGCCAGTCAGATATTTCGTACATTTCTGTTAACTGAAAAATCTACGACCTTATGTATTTCCCCGCCTGAGTGGTTACAGGGGCCCAGATGTGGGGTGTAAAGAATAGAACCACTATTACCTGTCACGCATGTTGTAAGAGGCGACTAATGAGGTTTGGATGAAATCGGATGCACGTGCCCTAAATGTGTCGAAGTCAACCTGCTGCCTTGCAAGACGGCTGGGGACAGCCAAAGGCTAACGGAAAGCACCCAGTAAACGCTGGCTGAATCCGCCACATCGCCGAAGGATAAGCACCAGAGATCCAAATGGCGCTGAAAATATCACGAAACCCACCCATGCTAAGGCTGCATGAATCAGATTTCGGGGTCAAAGGCTTATTGCGGCATCATGTGCTAGGGTTAGAGAAGGGGCGCGCTAACCAAGACCCTGCCTCCTAACTCCAAGTGGTGACCCTGGAAACAGACTCATGTTCCGGTCTGGTTAAGGGGGGCAGGGATCGGGGAGAACTACAAGCAGAAGTAGTAGTGCAAGCAGGGAAAAAAAATGCAGGGGCCGAAAATCCCTGTACAAGCACGCATCTCTTTTGGCCGGTGTCCGATAAAATATGCCCAAGTTCAAAAGTACGAATCAGCAGCGTACGAGCGTACACGAAAAAAAAAACAAAGGTGAATGTGCAAACTCGGAAAAGCAATGCATGAGCCGGAAATCCCTCAACAACGCACACATTTCCTGGCCGATGTCCGATAAAATATGCCCAAGCGCAAAAAGAGAAGTACGAAACAGCAGCGTACGAGCGTCTGCGAACAAATCAGTGGCGGTAGTGCAAACTCGGAAAAGCAATGCATGGGCCGAAAATCCCTGAACAACGAAACATATTTCCTTGCCAAAGTCCGATAAAATATGCCCCCAAAAGCCGAGACACGAAGTGAAACTCGACGCCATGTCCACGTGAATATCTTTGTCGTATCAGCTTCCCAGCAGATGGGAAAGGATGTATGCGATGGGATGAGAAGTGCATCCTCAACGTAGCGAAACTCGAGCCATGAGCGCAAGTTGGGCAGAGTGCGCTGCACTCCCAATGCACGGTAAATGTGGTACATCAGGTGACGGTGGCACAAGGAAAGATTGCGATAAAACTCCGTACATGAGGCCAAGCGCGGACTTAGATATTGGGTAAACTTGGTCTAGCCCCTTATAAAACTGCCCTCCCTGAGACATCCGGGCAGGGTACGATTGCCCATGCAATTAACATCCCCGGAAATATCAGGGCGGGTGATGACCGGAAAGTGGAAAATCTAAAGTTGCGCTGATAGCGCCAAATGAAACGACCCATACATTACGACGTGCGGTGCCCCAGCCCAGGGTTTTCCGGATCAAAGGAAAAGGCAGAGCAAATACAAATTGTCTAGTGCCAACCTGAGCGTCCATAAAGCGTCCCAGGACTCTGTTCTCTTTGTAGGGAACCACTGTTGCCATGTAGTTTTGATTGGGGACAATCAAAGACTAGCGGAGTAAACAAAACTGGACAGTAGGCAAACCAAGCAGTCCATTAACAAAACAGGTATTGCTAGGAAGATGACGCTCATCAACCCGGGAGGGCAGGTCGTCTACAGGTCGCTGCCCTTAAAGAAACTAGCAACCTGCTGCCTTGTGGGTTTGGCTGGGGACAGCCAAAGGCTAACGGAGAGCGAACTAAGTAAACGTTGGTTGAAATCGGACACATGGCCGAAAGATAGGCAACTGAGCTCCAATTGGCACTGAAATCGGTGAAGTAGCTACCCATGCTAAGGCTGCATGGACCAAATTTTATCATAAATATTTTTAATATAGAATCTCGATATGGTTCTACGCCTGTAGAGATTCGTTGGGCAGGACGAGTGCCGGGCCCCATGCTTCGAAGGGGCCCGTTTTTTCTACCTACGATCCCCGCCCTCCAACTCGGCAAAGCAGCGAGCGAGGCCCACGGGAAAAGCTACTGGTCCGACACGGTCGAGAACTGGCCAGAGACGATTAAACATTGTGCAATGGGATGCCGAGGTGTTCATTACAAAGTTTAAGCACTCGCAATAAGACTTGCAGAAGACGAAATTGATGTTGCGTGCATACAAGAGACCCATCTAAATGCCCAACATAGATTCGGGATCAGAGGTTACCAAACCTTCAGATTAGACCGAGAAGGGCACAAGGGTGGAATCCTCACCCTAGTACGGAACGGCATCCCAGGTAAGCAAACAAGTAACCACAGGAAGCTCATAGGCGTCCTAATTATATGTGAAGAAATGCAGATTCTTCTGTATAACTTATACTGCTCAAGTGACATCTCGCTGTCACTCGATGCAATGAGTATCAATGATACGGCATGCATGGTGGTCGGCGATTTCAACAGCCACTCAGAAAGATGGGGCTACCTCGAAACGAACATCAGATGCGTAGAAGTGGAAGACTGGGAGATAGAGAACAACCTGTTCCTCAACAATGCCCAAGACGACCCGCCAACCGTCTACTCGAGAAGGTGGTATACGACTAGCACCCACAATTTGACCTTCGTAACAAGTGACATCTCCACAAAAACATTACGTACGATCACAAAGCAACTCGGAGATAGTGACCATAGGCCCGTCAACCTGCAAGTAGACCTAAAATTTGTACTTGAGCCTAAAATGTGGTTGCCACGGTGGAACTACATAAAAGCAAATTGGACGCAGTACGGGGCACTGACATATGCCAATGTTGAGCACATCAACATGCATGAAAAGAAACACATGCGATCCGTGGCAATGGAACTCTCACAAGCAATCCTGAAAGCGGCACGGGAAACCATTACTAGAGGCGCACGGAAGGATTACAAGCCATACTGGACAGCAGAGGTTTAGAAGCTTCAAAACGACCCTGAATTGGCAAGGAGTGAGGCAGAACAGGCACAGTCAGTAACGACCAATACTGCTTACAAGGCGGCAGCAGGAAATACAAGCGGGACGTCAAACGATCAGCACGACAGAGCTGGGTTGATAAGACCGAATCCCTGAACCTTGATAGGGACGGCCATCAATTGTGGAAGTTAGCAAAAGCGCTGAGTGACGAAAACACTAGCCGACACCCAATAGTCATTGAACAAGACAAAAAGATGTCCTCGGGAAGGGAAGCCGCAAACATCCTAATGCAAAAATATGCCGAAGTCAGCAAAGTAAGCATAGCAAAAGAAAAAGTCGATGACACCAAAAAGCGAAAGCCCTCCAAGGCGAGCCAAGAAAAGCTGATAGTCACCTAACGGTTACTTTCACAACTAATGAGTTAGAAGAGGCATTAAGGGAGCTGAAGCTCAGAAAGTCGCCCGGAAAGGATGGGATCACAAATGAGATGCTTAAGAACTTGGGTACTAGAGCAAAGGCAGCTCTACTTGCCGTCCTCAATATGTCGTGGAGAACAAGCATAGTACCAAGAGAATGGAAGAAAGCGATCATGGTACTCATCCTAAAACCAGGCAAAAATAAGCTCGACCCGGCGAGTTACAGACCAATAAGCCTCCTACGCTGCACGGGCAAACTCAGGGAACGCATTGTGAACAAACGGCTATCTCGGCAATTGGAAAGCAAAGGGCTTCTTATTGTACAACAGGGAGGCTTTCGGATCAGGTACTACAGAATATCAGGTAACCTATATCGCCCAGGAAATCGAGGATGATTTCCAAGAAAAGAAACAGACACTGGCAGTTTTCGTAGATATGGAGAAGGCGTTTGACACAGTTTGGAAAGAAGGGCTAAAACTAAAACTCCTCACCCTCGGTATAAAAGGAATAATGTACAAGTGGCTTGATAAATACCTAGAGAACAGAACAGCAAGGGTTCAAGTCCAGGGGTACACGAGCAAGAAGTCCACACTAGAGCAAGAAGTCCCCCAAGGAGGAGTGCTCTCACCAACTGTCTTTCTAATCTTTGTCAATGACATAGCAGCATACCTACCAAAGAGAGTACACTCTGCCATGTATGCCGAATACCTGACAATATGGGAGAGAGAAGAATTGTCAACTGATAGCAGGTAGGAGAAAAGAAACCTGGCCCCATAACACAAAGTATCGCGAGAATATGTACTGAGGAACGGAGTCCCTTCAAAACACCGTAAAATTCATGATAAAAGTTCATCAGTCTAGGCCGGGATCGCGAGAGAGAGAGAATCAGATTTCCACATGAATGAATTTATGGAGAGATCTGGTACATCGGTCTTTTAGGTGATCGCGAGAGAGAGATATATATTTCCCTGTAACAATAGATTATGATACTATAAGTTACATTTAGCGGTTAGTAATGTCAACAGATCGTAAACAGATAATAAGAATGCTAGAACAGGATGAGTAGTACAGTAATTATAGAAACTATTCCATTTCAAACACTGCAAAGAAAGAGCACATTCGGTTATATACAACGACACATATAGGCACGCAATATTAATTTTTGATAGAGAGCATTGCACAAAAAACACCATAAGCACTAACAATCAGTTAGCCCAATATTACCATGAAAAACAAGTATATGTCCAGCTAGATCTCACCACACAGGACCAACATCATTTTATCCTTTTTAAGTTTCTAACAATAAGGATGCAAAAGATGAAATCCAAGCTAAAGAGGAATATAGACTAAAAGACAAGGAAGTGAAAAGAGCAGCTAGAAGAGATACAAGAGCATATGTCAATCGAATGGCCGAAGAAGGGGAAAAGGCAGCTAAGACTGGAAACTAAAATGCTATACAACACACTAAAACAACTTACTGGAACATTTGTTTCAAAGGGTGGCCCAATCAAGAGCAAAGATGGTAAAGTTCTAACATCAGATACCGAGCAGAAGAAAAGATGGGCAGAACATTTTGAAGAAATATTAAATAGACCTGATCCACCAGTACTACTCAAGTTTGACGAAGAGGCAAGAAATAGCTCCTTACCAATTAACGAAGAAATGATAAGTGTAGCTGACGTCAAGAAGGCAATCGATTCCTTGATAAACAATAAGGCTGCGGGTGATGACAACATTACTGCAGAAATGCTCAAAGCGCCTGATGATACAACTATTAGCCAGGTGCAAGAACTATTTAATAAAGTATGGGAAGAAGAAACTGTCCCAGATCAATGGAAGAAGGGAATAATTGTTAAGATCCCCCAAAAAGGTGATCTCAAAGATTGCAACAACTGGAGAGGGATCACCCTATTATCAGTAATGACCAAGACTTTCTGCAAAATCATTCTTAATAGAATCAAAGGAGCAGATGAAACAACCCTGAGAAGAACAAGCTGGTTTTAGACCTGGGAGAAGCTGCTTAGACCAAATAATTACCCAACGACTAATTTTGGAGGAACATATTCAGAAGCAACAACCACTCATACTAAATTTCATCGATTTTAAAAAAACCTTTGATAGTCTACACAGAATATCTCTGTGGAATATTCTGAGATGCTATGGAATACCAGACAAAATAATAAACATTAAGAGCCTCTATGATGGTTCACAGTGTGCAGTTCGCACTGATGGTGGACACAGCGACTGGTTTATGACTGAAACAGAAGTAAAGTAAAGCTGTATTCTATCTCCGCTATTGTTTGGAGTGCCCATTGACTGGGTGATGCGAAAATGTTGCAGGGGCGAAACTGGCGGAGAAGATTTGGATTTTGCAGATGATATTGCCTTGTTAAGCAGAAACAACCAAGATATGCAAAGAAAAACAGACAACTTGTCATCTATAGCATCAACAGCTGGACTGCAGATAAGCTATGAAAAAACAAATATAATTAAGACACCTATGGCAAGTAATGCAGATATCACACTGGAATCTAAAATGATAAAAATAACAGAGCAGTTCACCTATTTGGGTAGCAATTTTGATTGCACAGGAAATGTTCAAAAAGAAATTATGATACGAATTGGCAAAGCAACATCAGCTTTTAAAAGTCTAAATAAAATATGGATCTGCAAGTTATATAGTATTAAAACTAAATTACGAATTTTCAATTCAAATGTTGTATCTATCCTAACATATGCCAGCAAGAGTTGGAAAATGATTAAAGATATAGAAAGCAAGTTGAATGCATTTGAAAATAGATGTCTGCGAAAAATAATGAATATAAAATGGAACGAATTCAGGAGGAAATCAGAGACATGTCTGGTCAACCACTAGTGACAACTGTTATAAGAAAGAGAAGATGGAGATATGTTGGGCACACCTTGAGGAAAATGATCAACGAATATCAAAGCAGGCATTGAAGTGGGATGCAAATGGTTCAAGAAAGAGAGGTCGACCAAGGGAGACACTGAAGCGAACTTGGCAGAGAGAGGCAAGAAATATCGGTCTCAGTTTCATGGAGGAAATTGAGCGAGTTGCCCAGGATAGAGCGGTATGGAGAAATTACTTGCAGGCCCTATGTAACGTATAACGGTACGAGAGGAATTATTAAGTTTCTAACATTCTTCTATTTTCTCTTCTTTGTCTAGTGTGGCCATGCATGACTCTGCTTCTTCTTCCTTCTTTCTCTAATCCTGTTTTGAGTCACAGCGTCAAGATAAGACGAGTTTTCTAGAACGGACATTTATGTGCGCTTCATAAACAGTGTTTTTCATCAACCTTGTTATCTCTGTGATCCACCTTTTGCGTGACGACCTTTTGCTTTGTATCCATTGTATCGCAGAAACATTGCTCCTTGAGTCTGTTGTTAATCTACTCATGCGATTGAACCATTTATTTGTATCCATTGTATCGCAGAAACATTGCTCATTGAGTCTGTTGTTAATCTACCCATGTGATTGAACCATCTATTTGTATCCATTGTATTGCAGAAACATTGCTCCTTGAGTCTGTTGTTAATATACTCATGTGATTGAACAATCTATTTGTATCCATTGTATCGAAGAAACATTGCTCCTTGAGGCGCACTGTCTGTTGTTAATCTACTCATGTGATTGAACCATTTAATGTGTTGTTTCTTCATGACTATATATTATACCAAACGCTATTATTTATCCATTTCTATCGTCCTCAGTAAAATTCACAGAACTAACAAGGAACATATAGTTAATCATTTGTCATAACTGTCTGGTTATTGGTTATTGGTTATTGGTTACTAAATTGACGTCATTGCACTCCGGGCAGACCCATAGGTGCTCAGTCTCCCCAACAGATATCGAAGAGTATGCATACTGATGGTTCCTGTGGCTCGCTGATTAAACACACCTCTCACTCTGCCTCTCAGGCATCCAGTTCGACTTGAACAACGGGTAACTCCAAACTGCTTAAATCGCTTGATCGATTCAACATCGATTTTAGTGTCCTCATCCAATAGAGAGTCGCGAAGAGACCGAAGAATATCCCCTTATCCATCTTCAACTCCCCAACAATCGATGCTGTTGATGCAAGCCTGTCCGCTCTCTCATTACCGTAAACACCCGCATGCCCAGGACAGTATATCCACGTAAGCCGCTGGAGGTTAGAAACTTCTATAGACGACATCCACTCATACCGAAACCTGCCCTTCTGGATCTTGGGAATCAGGGAACTGTCTCTTTCCCTGAACGTTTGTAACAATCACAAAATATATAACAATCACATTTTCCCACACATTTTCTTGTGTACGCACAACGACCAGAGCTAGATTATTGAATTAACTAGACTAGAATTAACTAGTTCGTATCTGCCTTTTTCTACTAACATACCGACCTCCCCGACTCATGTTACTATTGAAGAACACTGTCATCTTTTCTATCTCGTTCACAACCAGATGCCTCCCCTGACGTATTCCTCTCCACTCCTCGTGAAGCACATGACATCAACAGTTGTCCTCCTCGTTCCCGGGACTCTGGCAATCGTTGTAATGACTTCTCGTGGTTATCCAACATTCTACAGTTCCTCAAGAAAACTCGGTCTTTAAATCTGCTTAGGGTATCCTTTTTCCGTTTCACCTGCTGGTTCCACTCAAGTACGTGTCTGGTAGACATTCTACTTTCTCTTCCGCATGACATGAACTACTCACTACCATTTTCTTCTCCTGACCTTGGTCATCATGTTGTCAAGACCAGATATACATGACGTATTACACATGACGTCCATGTATGTCAGAAATTAAACTAAATCAAATTAAACGAATGAATCTTAACAGAAGCAGACGTCTTATGTTGAAACGTTTACTGTAGTTTATTGTGTCGTTTGTGTCTTTGCCTGGCGACTACAGAAGTAAGCATCATACATCGCGGCGGGTGCAAGGGCGTGGATGGGTGGAGAGAGTGTGATTCTTGGTATACAACAGCGACAATGTTTGACTAATCTCAAAGTATGTAACCTGTACTTGATTTATAGAAGTATTCCTACGTCCAGCGGTCAACCAGTGATTCTTGTGTAGCCATCCTAACAAGGCCTGCGCAATAACCAGGAACAACAGTTGCTACGATACTTGGATACATAATACTATAAAGAAGGAGAGAGACATACTATACTCGTATTACTTACTACACAACCCATTCTCACTAGCGGTTAGGAACAGAATCTTTCCTAGACAGCCCATACTATGATATGAACTCCCCAACAATCGATGCTGTTGATGCAAGCCTGTACGCTCTCTCATTACAGTAAATACCCCGTATGCCTAGGAGAGTATATCCATATACTTATATTACTTGCTACACAACTCATTTTCACTAGATGTTAGAAAATTAATCTTTCCTAGACAACCCATACTATGATATGACCCCTCTCTCTTTATATATCTAGATATATTCCCATTAACTAAGGGGAAGTAATACAACATGAATTAAGAAATTATCAAAAATAAACTGGTTACAGGCCTTGTATCGTTTGAAATTCAAATGAATGCCGAGCGAAGTGAATTTCGAATGACCTCTTAATCCTGATTCATTAATATAATACACTGCCTACTAGCGTTCAACATCATACATATTGAATTACTGTTAGAGCTTCGAACTTTGTATTTGATGTACTACTCTCTCTCTAAATTTACTATAGTTATTTATGCTTTTTGACAGAATTCAAAATTGACATCTCTCCATCTTTTTTGTGGTCTTCATTTCGCATTCTTTCCTGATGTTCTATTGTAGAAGACTATCATCATCACCAGGTGACGTGCCGGCTGGCGTAGGCGATCATGGATTTCCACAAATCTCTGCCGTTGGTGTTTGCTATCAACTCAGATGTTGACGCTCTACCGTGCCATGAAGAAAGGCTATCTAAAATGTTCTCTCGCTCTTCCTCTGTCTCGTCTACTCTCGATTTTACCGGTTGTCACAATGTGTTCTAAACCTTCCATCTTCATCACATGCCCGAAAAATGATGACTGCCTCTTGTTTTTATTGACAATAAGCTTTCATCAATATTAGTACAGTAGAAGACTATACAGTGTATTATTGTTGTATTCTTATTAAGTGGCCGAACTACTCCATTCTTTGTTTTTCAATGTAATTCAAGCAATATTCTATCTTAAATTTTTTTGTGTATACTGATGTTGATGTCTCTGCCTTTTCTGCTGTTGTTCGTAACTTTTCGTAGGCATCGAATTCCACATGTAGCTATTTTCGTGACTGTGATTTGGTCATTGTCCGTGTTTCGCTCTGGTAGCACAAAATAGGCATGAAAACGCTATCTTCTGTTTAGCTGTCAGTTAGATTGTGGGTGCTTTAACAATAGGGTTAGCTGTTAGGTTAAAGCCTTTGCTTTATGTACTCTAGCGACTAGCTTTAGATAATGCTACAGTAGCCCACATATCCATTTTTATTACATTTAAACAGGTTTTTAACTAAATAGATAAGACATTTGTTCCCTATTGAAAGAGTTAACCATGTGTAGAAGAAAGAATACCTGTATTTGTTGAATCGCCTAACTAAATCGACATAATTGAAAAGAAATAAAATGGATGTAAGAAATTGTAACTAACTTAATGGATCTAGTTTAGCGGTAAGAGGCTAGTTTGAAGACAGAAAAATGTGTTACTCCTTACAACTTTATATTTGCGATATATTAATGAAAGTGTCATCTTCTTCTGGTATAGACAGTTCAGTATTGAGAACTGATCGCAGAAGATATTGGGAAACGGAAATGAGTTTCATCAAAATGTATTGTGACGCCGATAGAGAGGACAACAAAGCGATTGGCTAGTAACCACTAGTCGTGGAAATGATGTTGTTCGAGACCAACTTGGGCCCAACATTTTCTGTATACATTCGGTACGCGGTTGTACTACATGTTCTCTGATTCGTTATTTGGGAACATAAATTAAAAGACAAGTACCTCTGAAGTCGAAGTAAGGTTAGCCTGAATGGCGAAAGACACTGATCATAAGGAAAGCAAGTTTCTCACAAAAATTAGTCAGAAGTGTATAATAGGCTCCTTATTATATCGACTACGTATGAATTCATAACAGGAAAAAGAAGACCAAAAAAATGAATGAATGAATGAATGAGGCTGGCCTCTCAAGATGGTAGAATAAATCCTTTTTTCCTATACTTGTTTGTTCTTACTATGCTCAAAATCAGTGGCGGCTCGTCATTAAGGGCCAGTGGGGCCTGGCCCCACCAAAAATAATGTATAACGTGTATTCATTATTTTATAAATTAAAATATAGCTACCAAAAACCATGATTTATCCGGAAAAATTTGTCTTGCCCCACCAAGAAAAATGATCACGAGCCGCCACTGCTCAAAATACAACAATCCACATTGCATCTTTTATTCTTAGATACATGTGTCTTTTGCAACTGTTTCTACCTACATGTGTTGTTTATATTAGCAACCATGATTTTAGGCATCCTTATATCTCAAATGATGCATTCTGTCGATATCTTTCCGGTAGTCGATATTGTTCAAAGGATACTCGGTTCGGTCTCTGGTGGAGTCGTCGATATATTTTACCAGAGATCCCTGATCTTAGTTTAGGGGACATCAAGTTCTTAGTCCTATTGGAGACGAACAGTAAACCGTATGTTTTGTGTTCAAGATGAGCACGTAAAAGAACCACTGACAGATGAAAATCGAGAAGATTAGACTACGGGGGCAGACTGGGGCCAGATTCATTTAAACGAGTCAAATACATCATTTCTGCTACATATTGTTACCATCTTCTAAATTACAACGGAGATCTACAGGTACTACGGGGCTCGTGCACTGTCACTGAGATCTTGCTAGTATGTCAGAAAGAGATTGGGGCACACATGGTTACTCGCCGAAGTGCAGGGATGATGGTCTTATCAATTCTAAATCAATCAAAGCAGAGAACGATCAAGAATAAGGAAGAATAGTGTTCATTTGTTACTGCCCTAAGCACTAGGGATCCATTTTTCCCCTTTTGGTAGGGTCGCAACCGTAGTCACCTGGCCAATTGTTCTCTCAGCCTGACCATCCACGACATGCCACGCTTGATTCTTGTGCCATTAACATCATTAGTGTTCTTGTGTATGTCTCTTATCCCAACAGATGGTGGCATGACCAACTATCTCAACGTTATCATTACTCTTGGAAGAGAATGTAGAGATTGGGGCAACATGAAGGCTGATCTCGCAGTTAAGCAGCGGATAGAAGATAATACAAAGGATGATGATGTTGTTGTATATACCGATGAGTCGGTTCAACGTGGTGAAAAGTCCGGCTGGGGTTTCTTGGCTAATGCGCATGGTAGGGTTGTTGCAGAGCGAAGTGGGACATACAGGACAACTACTTCTAGTATGAGGATGGAGGTTGAGGCCGTTACTGTTGCCCTCCATTGGATCTCTGGGACTTCATTTACTGGGGCAGTTGTTGTTTCTGACTCTCAGTCGATGCTTCACAAGATCCAGAAGGGCAGGTTTCGGTATGAGTGGATGTCGTCTATAGAAGTTTCTAACCTCCAGCGGCTTACGTGGATATACTGTCCTGGGCATGCGGGTGTTTACGGTAATGAGAGAGCGGAAAGGCTTGCATCAACAGCATCGATTGTTGGGGAGTTGAAGATGGATAAGGGGATATTCTTCGGTCTCTTCGCGACTCTCTATTGGATGAGGACACTAAAATCGATGTTGAATCGATCAAGCGATTTAGGCAGTTTGGAGTTATCCGTTGTTCAAGTCGAACTGGAAGCCTGAGAGGCAGAGTGAGAGGTGTGTTTAAGCAGCCAGCCACAGGAACCACCAGTACGCATACCCTTCGATATCTGTGGGGGGAGACTGAGCACCTATGGGTCTGCCCGGAGTGCAATGACGTCAGTTTAGTAACCAATAACCAATAACTAAGCACTAGGGGCGTCACAGGCTAGAGAGAGAGAAAGAGATATGATAAAGAAAGATATGTGGGAAAATGAGTTATATTTCTTCTTCAAATAATGATACAATTAACATACAATATGTGCGTTTTTAAGCGCAAGACATATTTGAAAGAACAGTATTTTCTCACAAGCTCAACTGATGTGTTTTCTAACTGCTTTTGTTTTAATTGAATGAAAGTTACTGGCTCAAGACACACAACTTTGCAGGCTCCATGCAAGGTGGTAGGAGGTTATGTGTTCCACATGTACAATTTATGGTGACAAACTTGCTAGTAAATTAGCATAGCATGGATGTCTATATGACGAAGTGGTTAGGTCTCTTGTCTTGCATTCCGAAGGTCGTGGTTTCGAGTTCGTACTGCTTCATTTGATTAACATGTGTATTTTCTACTATAAATCCGTATCATTGTTGCTGGAGTTACAGAGTTCGTGATCTGTGCAACAATCTCAGCAGGTATTGTGTCATTTCTACGAAGAGGAACCGATCCATGTGGGGAAACTCTGTGCAATGAAGCCAGTTATTGACCTTTGAAATTGTGTTTTTAATTTAGTTGATACAACTTCATCTACCTCAACATCCTAATATAACTCTAATAGATACACAATATATCAATATATTTTCTAAATAATGTTACTCTGATTTTCTCAACAGACTGACCAGCCAGCCCAAGCCACTTCTCCTCTCGTTTTCCTATATTCAATAGACCTGGTATTGCATCTCTATTCGCTCTATTCACGGTGCCCAATTTTTATTTATTTAGACAAACAGACAGCCCAGCACTCAATTAAAATTTAATTCTGAGGCAGATGTTCGCAAGAATAGATGCCATTAATGGCGTCCGAGTGGATTTGGCTGCAGCAACAGGGAGTTTGACATGTGAAGTCATTGAGATCTGGCGAATGGAACAAATAGATTTGAGTGCTCTTTCGAGTGGTTCAGGAACCGTAGTTTGCTCTCTCTCTCCTGTGTATATGTGTGGGTGTGTGTGCGTGTGTGTACGCCCACGCACGTAAGTGTGTGTATGTGTGAGTATCTTTCTGAATTTGTGTACTAATGGAGTGTGTGTCAAATTTTAATTCGAGTGAAAGATGAGATACACTGTTATGGTGCCCAGTCTACATTGACAACGGACATGTCAATAATTGTCAATATGTGTAACTGGAAATGTAGATGTCGGTACAGTATTTTACTATTTGTTGCAATTCAATACAGCACACGAATATGTGTGTATCTATGTATGTATGTATGTCTGTATATATATATATATACATATATGTGTGTGTGTTATATAATGTATATATGTATCTTTGTATGTATTCATGTATGTATATATTTGTGCATTTATCTAAGCATGTACATGTATGCCTGCTTGTCTGTCAGTATGCGTGCGTGTGGGCGAGCGTGCGTGCGTGTGTGCGTATGAGTGTATGTGCTTATGTGCGCGTGTTCATGTGTGTGTATGGGTGTATGTGTTTTTGTATATATGCATGTATGTATGTGTGTTATGTTATGTTATGCGATCGACGTCACGGCACATTGGGCATTCCCATGCATGCTCTGTCCTCCGCTTCAGCAGCCAGTGTGTATGGGTGTATGTGTTTTTGTATATATGCAGCATGTATGTGTGTGTGTAAGTGAACGGGATTGTTTATCTGTGTGCATGTACGTATGCATGTATGTTTGTATATGTATATATTTAAGTAAGCGCATACACTCTAAACGGGTAGAGTACTATCCAAAACAAAAGCATATCTTAAATGATGGAGATAAGGAGGTTGACAGGTCTGCTGTGTTGTCATGTCCCTTATAATAACAGCTATAACTAATGAATAATTGACTAGCTACTGTCTATAGTACCAATAATAATCCTCACTTGGAGGTAGGAAGTACAGTTGAGAAAATGTAGTTGAGTTCCATTATTTACATTATGTTCCTCACTTGGAGGTAGAATTACAGTTGAGAATACGTAGTTGAGTTCCATTATTTACATTATGTTCCTCACTTGGAGGTAGGAAGTACAGTTGAGAAAACGTAGTTGAGTTCCATTATTTACATTATGTTCCTCACTTGGAGGTAGGAAGTACAGTTGAGAAAACGTAGTTGAGTTACATTATTTACATTATGTTCCTCACTTGGAGGTAGGAAGTACAGTTGAGAAAACGTAGTTGAGTTACATTATTTACATTATGTTCCTCACTTGGAGGTAGGAAGTACAGTTGAGAAAACGTAGTTGAGTTACATTATTTACATTATGTTCCTCACTTGGAGGTAGAAGACAGTTGAGAATACGTAGTTGAGTTCCATTATTTACATTATGTTCCTCACTTGGAGGTAGGAAGTACAGTTGAGAAAATGTAGTTGTTCCATTATTTACATTATGTTCCTCACTTGGAGGTAGGAAGTACAGTTGAGAAAACGTAGTTGAGTTACATTATTTACATTATGTTCCTCACTTGGAGGTAGGAAGTACAGTTGAGAAAACGTAGTTGAGTTCCATTATTTACATTATGTTCCTCTCTTGGAGGTAGGAAGTATAGTTGAGAAAACGTAGTTCAGTTCCATTATCTACATTATGTTCCTCTCTTGGAGGTAGGAAGTACAGTTGAGAAAACGTAGTTGAGTTACATTTTTTACCTTATGATCTGAACGTTGATCTACTGTCCCTGGCAGGCGGCGGGGCTGGCTTACAAAGCATTATTAATGTGGTCATTACATATGGACAAAGATTATATTCAAATATCACACAACGACCTCATCTAGCTCAATGACGAGGACATTGAATAATCAACTTTACTTTCACTGTATACATTATTTATCTCAGTAGTGGCGCATCTACACCAAATAATATGCTCTGGTAGATGAGAAATGTGTATACTTTATAAGCCATGTCGAACAGCAACAAACAAACCCTTTACCATCAAAAAAAAGGCTAAGAACCTATGTGATTATCCCTGATCATCAAATAATTTGGCCTGAACAGAACTACGATAGCCAAACAGTCCTTTGGAATGTATCTCTCTCACCTAGGCCCCATGGTCTGCCTCTGCTGCTGCCGTGTTTAAATCATAATTCACATCCTCAATCCATCTTCTCCGTGATCTTCCCTTTTCATTTTTAACCAGATTACTCCTTCCAAAATAGTCGTTTCCAACTGTTCGTGTATGTTTATATGTCCAACATACTTTCAACTTAGGAAATATAGATAAACTAGCAGTTTACCCGTTCTTCGCAAGGGACATTTAGTTTCAATCTATTTCTAAAGTCCCTTAAAGAAACATGCCACGCTGCTTCAAAATCGACTTCATCTCCATTAAAAACAATACGTTTTCTCTCCATGCATCAGCCAGTAAAACCTGAAAAACAGAATTCTCGTTCCTGTGAAAGTTGACAAATAACAATTTAAAGTGTCCATCATTTCGATAGTTAGTAAAACCTCTTACAATTCCAGTGAAAGTTGAAAAATAACAATTGGCAAATTAAATTTATTCAGATGAAACTTATCGACGTGTTCAAAAAAAAAAAAAATTTGGCTTGAACGTATGTCTACTTCTATCTAGGCAGACACGCTATCAACTACCCTAGAGAAAATTATAAACAAATGTGTTTAAAATACGTTGTTATAGTAATAATGCCGTTATCATAGCATTATATGACTACAGGACTTGAGCGGAAAGTAATAATTTTTGTCAACGTCTGTATGTAGTGTGCTGTGACATTCGTCCCTTTGTTGTATTGTTTGCTTGATAAAGACCTTGGCCGAAACGTTGCAGTGTATTGTCATTGTTTTTGTAATTTGTAAAACTACCGTACTTTGTGATTAGGGGTTTCCCGAAAGTAACAACATGATCACGTGACCGGCAACGTCGTGAAATCATGGAAAGACGCTTTCGGTGATTTCTATGCAGAAAGATTATGTGCGTTAAGTTGGGAATATGGTTATAGAAAAGTATAAAAAGTATAGTTTTATAATTTTCTCCTCTTCGTATACATGAAAGCCATCTTCTTGCCAAATTTTAAGTTCGTAGGATGTCCAGATATCTTCAAACAATTGGGACAGACATACAATTTCATTCATCTTTGTCTTAATATATAAGGTATATATATATATATATGATTATCTCTACTGTGGTTAAATATGTTTTATTCATATTCCATTTCTAGAGTATATATTGAGCAAAGAATCTTAAGTCGAGAAGAGCATGTAATGACCTGATAGAATGAAAATCAACTAGCATTAACCAAAATAGGATATATTATCGATATAGTAAAACTGCAGTAAAAGGGTTATACTCTAGTTTCTCGTATATCAACAACATTTCTTTCAGCTTGTGACGTTGTTGTCATGGCATATCATGAGATTCAGTTAAAATATTCTGCTAGTGTCAGCGTTATCACCAATCATGTTTTCTGCAAAGCTATTGTATTAGTATGCTTTGTTTACTCTGTTGTAGACGCTTCCTTATCATAAAAAATTAATTGAATATCCTTTACATGACTTTGCGAATCAACCCCAGCTTTTTAACGCTGTTTGTGATTGTTCTTGGCATTATTACGTTCAGTAGTTTGCCATTGCTTTCTGAACGGGTGGTGCCATCGTCCTTTGTTAAAATCCACGCGAAACAATTTGCAACCAAACTGTCCGCAGCGTGATTCGAACTCAGAACGTCGTGGTTAATAGACCGAATCACTATCCTACAGGACCACAGACCAACTATATAACGTTTGATTTAACCACACACACTCATACAATTTATTTATCTCTCTCTCTCTCTCCAGAGAAAGAGAAACTCCAAAAGAACTGTTGGTGTGGTAGAGTTCTGCTCAGGACAACTAGTTGATGATGATGATAACGATGATGAGACAACATAAAAACAAATGATATTTATTTGAAACATAGAAAACAAAATGGAAAGTGTGAACAGATTTGAGTATATCGGTACACTGCTAACAAGATATGAAAATGGGATGAGAACAATGAAAAGAAGAACACACACACTTCTTTACACAAAATTAAAGAACTAGCAACAGTATGAAATGGAACTGATAGGAAGACACAGATCAGAATACTAAGATCATGCATATTCCCAGTGCTAACGGATGGTTATGAAACATAGATTTAACAAGGAAGTGGAAAAGAATATATGTTCTCCTTTTTTAAATATAAATGTTACAGATGAGTAATCCGTTTAAAATGGACAAAGACGGGTACACATGTGATCAGTTTGTGTACCCTTCTTTGTACATATGATAGAAGAGACCAACGTACATCATAAAGGACCACAAAATCAAAACAAACATGTAAAAAAGACACGAAGAGTTGGAAAAGACCATTATAGAAGAAAGCATTGCGAAACAAAAGAAAATGACCACGAGAAAGATGGATTTAGTATGTAGCTGAAAATTTGAGATTGACGACTGAAGAGGCACCCTAGAGAAAAATTCTGACAAACTGTTGCAGTTTGAAATGTCTGCTTAGTATCAAGTATTTATTGATAAGATAACAATGTGCATTCGGCTCAGCAATATCATACCTAACCCAACGTTAACCAAGTGTACATCTAGAGTTACCCATGTTATAGATATTATCTGGGTCGGCGACATGGTGGATGTGTTAATTCTGAAGAGATAGGCCGGACGCTGCTTCTTGTGTTGGTGTGATTGATGTATTTTCTGATTAAACTCATCACGTTAAACGCATATAATATGATCCATAACTCCAGCAACAATGCTAGGAATCTCCGGCATATGTACATGACAAATTGCAAATGTAACTCTGTCCGGATTAAACTTATAACCTTCAGAACGCCAGACTAACGTCTAAACAACAGCATAAAGAGGCCCCATATATATATATTTAGAATAACAATAATTGTTATGTATCGTAGTAACTCAGTGAACTTTTATACGTTCATGTTTACTTCTTAACCTTATGCTTCCCACACTCACTTTTAGTATTAACACAACTTTGTTGGCTTCCAAAACAAACATGAGCATGTCCTTTGTAGTAAAATCAAAGTTCTGTATATAACATGCTCTATGCGTCAATATAAGACGCACCGGTGTAATGGGAGCCATCTTGCAATTTATAGTTCGAAGTGTGAGATCATTACCTATTACTTGGAATGATGCAATGTTAAATGTGCTTTCTGTTTACAGCCTTTACAATTATCCCATTTTACGGCAACTGCTACTGACAAATTGCGTGGAAGCACATCAACGTTAATAGCACACAGGAGACTCTAAACAGCATCACCCCTCATGTTTACTAGACAATGATGATTGTTATGAAGGACATAGTGGATTAGTGCCGGGCTGCACATTTCCATCCCAATTTCTGACTGTTTCAGTTGATGCATAAATAAACAAACTGGTACTAATCAACTGTGACCGTCTGTTGAAATGATCAATTACGTCAGAGTTTGGTTCGATTTCATCAATAATCTCAGTACTTATCAAGTAGTTTGACTAGAATGTGTTTATACATGCTTGTACATATTCTATTATCTAACAATAATAACAGCAACAGTAAAAGACCTCATGTACAAGAAACACACTAGAGCCTGTTTTAGAAATTGTGAGTCTATGAGACAATCCCAGATTAGAGAAAGAAGAAGAAGTACCTTATTGAGGCATTGTAGTAGACTGCCTTGTGAAGAGGGGCTCGGGTGAGCTAAAAGCTATGGGAGTAAACCCTGTTCGAAAACCCCCACTGTCTTGTGGATCAGCACGGTAATGCAGAGGGTTAGAGGAGTAAACCTTGACCAAAATACCGGAGGGAGAGGCCCTAAGGCAGGTGATGGTCACTGATGTGCATATAATGTATATTGAGGGAGTGGTAGCCGTTATTAAAACTGATTATTAGAAACTAAACAAACACAATGCATGACAGCTGTACACATCAGATATACATACACATTTTATGTTTGGATCTAAAATTGTACTATTACATACACATACAAGAGATCTCATTCAAATTTGATTATTGTTATTGTGTATTGTGTTACATTACATTTATTGATGTGTTCTTCATTCTTGACAAATGTGGTTTCGGTCAATATTTTGGACTGGTTCTACGTTTGTAAAAATATGTTGTATGTGTGTGTAATCCTATATCAATGAAAGCATGTAATACAAACTGATCGTAGTACTCATGTACTTTGACTGTTTCTGAAATCATGCGACCAGTAATAACACGTAATCACAAAGTACTGTAGTTTTACAAATTACAAAAAAATGACAAAATACAGCAACGTTTCGACCAACAAGGCCTTTATCAAGCAAACGCACAAACAGGAGTGACAAATTAAAATGAAACACAAATGGACGACCAAATACAAACGTATCTAATGAAAATCTGGAATAAAAACGAATAACGAAATAAATGTAACACAAAAACACACATAAAAACTAGAAATAGAACGGAAAACAAACAATGAAACATCTAGTAAGTATATAACTTGAATACATGCAACATATACCCATATAGATTACAAAGCATGGGAAGAGAAAGTACTAAGAAGCATAAGAATGTAATACGTTGAGCCGCGTGGTCGCAAGGTACCATACAAAGAAATCAACCGATTCTCCAGAGCAAATCGACTGCGATCATCCGAGGAACATGATCGGATGGCTGTGACCTGGACATCGTGAGCTCCTAAATGGGTGTCATTGAAATGGGTGGCTACAGGGGTCACAGAGCATTGGCGTATGTCGCGCAAGTGTTGGGTGAATCGGTCACTGAGCCTCTTGCCTGTCTCGCCGATATAAGCCTTGTTACACCGCTTACAGATAATGGCATAGATAAGATTACGGGACTCGCATGTGAACCCATCGTCAATACGAAATATGCCTAAAGGAAAAGATACAGTACGCGTCTGTATCACATAAGCACACGTGTTGCAACGCCGACGACCACACTGGACAGTGCCAAAATGAGTGGATATTGGACTTAAGGCGAATGTGTACCAACATATCCTTAAGACTTCTGTCCCGTCTGTAAGCCACCAAAGGATAGTTGGGGAAGACAGAACGGGTCTCAGGATCTGACCTAAGGATAGACAGATGACGGAATAAAACATTTTTCACCAGGGAACTGTGGGGGTGGTAAGTTAAGATAAGTTTTACTCTGTCAGAGTTAGTAGACCTATGCTGGCTGGTAAGGGCCTGCTGGCAAGTGATTTTCTGAACTCGATGCATAGCCGAGACAAGCACCCTCTCCGGATATAGGCGTCTACGAAAGAAATCAAGCATCTCGCGAGCTCTCTCAAGAAAATCATCGTCCTCGCTACAAAGGCGACGAAGGCGTAAGAGCTGAGAGAATGGCAAAGAGTCACGACAAGCCCGGGGATGGGAAGAAGTATAGAGGAGAAAACTATGTGCATCAGTAGGCTTGTAATATACTGATGTAGTGATAGCGGATAGGCGTAAGGTGATAGTAATGTCAAGAAAGTTGACACAAGTAGTGGAGATGTGAGAAATGAAACGAATAGAAGGGTTGAAAACATTAATGAAATTAATGAAGCGTGACAAATCGGCTTCAGGCATATCAGTGATGCCAATACAGTCATCAATGTATCTGTGATAGACAGACGGAAGGGGGCCATCATATGTAGTCCATACTAGGTGTTCAAGATAACCCATGAATAGACAAGCATAACTAGGTCCCATTTTAGTACCCATGGCAACCCCACTGATCTGCTCAAAGAATTGGTCATTAAACTGAAAGGAGTTAAGATTGAGAACTAGTTCCGCAAGACGAAGGAGAGCAGAACGTTGACACAAGTGGATTAGTTCTCCTATTGAGAAAGAACTGAGAGCTATAAGGCCGTCAGGATGAGGTATAGAAGTGTACAATGAGCACACATCAAGGAGGAAGAGACGGTAGGTTCTCTCGGTAGCAACTCAATGGTAGAAAAGACAGACAAAGCGTGATTCGTATCCTTCAAAAATGACGGGAGTGTGGCGACTATGGGATTAAAGATGCTATCAAGTAATTCGGAGATGTGTTCCGTAGGGCAAGCAGAAACGATAGGCCTACCGGGATTGTGGAGTTTATGAATTTTGGGGAGCATATAAAAGGCGGGTTTACCCAAACAGCTATCGATCACACAGAGTGATGATGCACTAGA
Organism: Arion vulgaris; assembly: GCA_020796225.1. Lineage (NCBI taxonomy): Eukaryota > Metazoa > Mollusca > Gastropoda > Stylommatophora > Arionidae > Arion > Arion vulgaris. Next base: position 23,170,649 of record CM036768.1, read on the forward strand.
TGGAAGGTCGTTCGTGGCAATTAAGTTCTTAATGACTTCACGAACCTTATTATTAGACTGAGTGACATCAGTAGGGCTGGTTTTATAAAACTGAGTGTCACGTAGTTGGTTATGACCTTCCTGAAGGTAAAGATCTTTGCTCCAGACGACTATAGCTCTGCCTTTGTCGGCGGGTTTGATAACAATGTCATCACGTCGACGGAGGTGTGATAGAGCACGAAACTCCGACGGTGACATGTTAGACTGCCAAAGACGTTTGGGGTGGAGCAGTCCAATATCATGTATAGTATTCTTGATGTAGAGATCAAGAGCGTTAAAGGCACCAGGTTTGGGTGTCCAGTCATGTTTACGAGTAGAAAACTTGGAAAACATACTCGTGTCAGGACATTGGTCAGAGTCAACCTGGTTCTGAAAGTGAAATTTCAATCGCAAGCCACGGTGAAAACGAGTCACATCTTGAAGAGTAATAGATCGACCAGTAATAGAGCGACATTCATTTCCATGACTGCACATTTTCTCACGAATATAAATCGTCCATCTTTCTACTTGATCATTTCTGGAAGCGAGGATAACATAATCTAAACGTTTTACACAAGAGAAATAGTGTCTTGACGAATCAGTGCTGCTATCTTCATGTCTGTACCGTATTTGGAATACATGTGACTGGTGGGATAATTGCATTACTATTACCATTAAATTACTGCTTGTTATAGTACTGGACAACTCTCTTGTTCTCTCTCCGTCTCTCTCTCTCTCTCTCTCTGTAGCAACTACATAACTATGCACTCACGTGCTAGAACTGTGATGGCAAACATAAACCAATAAAATGTATTTATGGCATATCATACTATCAATAGATTGATCTCATGTTATTGTATACTAGAAGAAACTCTTCTACTATGTTACGAAATACAACAATATCAAGAAAACTAAAACTGAAATACAATCTTCAACATAGGAAATTAGTTTGTATTATAACCTTCAACAACTTGTATGTATTTGCTTTACAACCTTATACAGCTATTAGTTGCTTGTTTTACAACCTTTTACAACTAACAGTCGTTTACTACACAATCATTTACAACTAACATTAGTTTACTTTACAATCTCTTACAACTAACAGTCGTTTACTACACAATCATTTACAACTAACATTAGTTTACTTTACAATCTCTTACAACTAACATTAGTTTACTTTACAATCTCTTACAACTAACATTAGTTTACTTTACAATCTCTTACAACTAACATTAGTTTACTTTACAATCTCTTACAACTAACATTAGTGTACTTTACAATCTCTTACAACTAACATTAGTTTACTTTACAATCTCTTACAACTAACATTAGTTTACTTTACAATCTCTTACAACTAACATTAGTTTACTTTACAATCTCTTACAACTAACATTAGTTTACTTTACAATCTCTTACAACTAACAGTTGTTCGTTTTACAATATTTTACAACTAACATTAGTTTACTATACAATTTTTTTTACAACTAACAGTTGTTTACTACACAATCTCTTACAACTAACAGTTGTTCGCTTTACCATATTTTACAACTAACAGTTGTTCGTTTTACAATCTTTTACAACTAACAGTTGTTCGCTTTACAATATTTAACAACAAAACGTCGTTTGTGTTATCGCCAGTATCTATAACATCGACCCTATAACTCCACTTCTTGGTCATGTCAAGTTTATGTACTGATAACTTACAATGTTTAACTCAAGTCTACAGAAAGCTGATTTAGTTTGTACTTTGCCCAGACACCAGAACTGAAATATGAGATCTCACAATGTGATTCAAATTTTGGGGTTTTCCGCTGAGGGGGTATTGTCACAGCCAGGCTAGCCCGGCTGTGGTATTGTACTACTTGACAGAACTATATGGAGATATACCAGGCTTGACGGGAGAGGTAGAGAAGGTAATTCAGAATGGGAATTTGAGTAGAGAATTTATTTTAATGTACTGAGTGTTTCACAAATACAAATATGAATAGACATGAACATTTCTTGCCGTTGCTAAAACAAGACAAGACAAAACACATACATACATACAAATAAAGACACATTACATGATAAACTATGTCATCTAGAAATAAAGAACATATATGTTAACACACATGTTTTATCATACAGAAACAATAAATATCGTGTAAAACACAAACCTAAAATATAATTTAACGTTAAATCGTGGTTAAACATGATTTCTTGTTGAATATAAAGTATTGATAACTTTACAAATAGTTTTTGCTCATTTCTCATTCTAGATTCTTTTTTTTTTTAGTAGATTATCTATGTAAATGGCAGTAGTGTAACATTTCTAGGAATCAATTACAATACTAAACTCAGACTCTTATAATATTTTGAAACGGAATTAATTCAAATAATGTCTTTTGAAGTAGAAACTCTCCTGTCATCTATAAATTAACAATTAGATAAAATAATAATAATAATAACTCCTCTCGTACCGTTATACGTTACATAGGGCCTGCAAGTAATTTCTCCATATCGCTCTATCCTGGGCAACTCGCTCAATCTCATCCATGGAACTGAGACCGATATTTCTTGCCTCTCTCTGCCAAGTTCGTTTCAGGGTCTCCTTAGGTCGTCCTCTCTTTCTTGAACCCTTTCCATCCCACATCAATGCCTGCTTTGATATTCGTTGATCATTTCACCTCAAGGTGTGTCCAACATATCTCCATCTTCTCTTTCTTATAACAGTTGTCACCAGTTGTTGACCAGACATTTATCTGATTTCCTCCCTTGGCTGAAATCGGATGCACGTGTCCTAAACGCGTAGAAGTCTATGCGGTAAGTGGCCTACCAAATCAATGTGCAACGTATACACATGTTCTTAGCAAAGATCAAATATATCACAAAGATATATTAAAATTGGTAGTAAAGAAAGAACGCAAAGGAGAAGAAGAAGATCACTTCTCCTGAATTCGTTCCATTTTATATTCATTATTTTTCGCAGACATATATTTTCAAATGCATTCAATTTGCTTTCTATATCTTTAGTCATTTTCCAACTCTCGCTGGTATCCCTCTCCAGTTGCAATCTTTGAGATCACCTTTTCCGCTTTGAGCATTTCTGCAGTAATGTTGTCGTCACCTGCTGCCTTATTGTTTATCATGGAACGGATAACAATTATATATATATAATATATATATAATATATATATATATATATATAAATGCTGATCACAATAAAATGAAATATATGTTAGTATTTTATTTTCTATATAGCTATATATATATATTACATATATATGTAACAAAGTACGAGTGCAAGTGTTAAAGTTCTAAAGTCAGATCATGCTGTTTCCACTTATTGCAATGAGGACACGATGATTGATCACATCAAAACTTGGCAAAGAAATATAGCAGTTGAAATATCTTATAATAATTCAGTGAGTTGAGGATGGTTGTCAACAATTGAACGGTTTAAAGGATACCGGTCTAATTACAAAAAAAACTTGAGTTCACGGAAGTTCGCTCTTTGCCCATATTGCTCGGTTCCTCTTCACAGAAATGGCACGTCATCCACCGAGAGTATAGCACAAATCATGAACCCCGTATCTCCGGCAACAATCATATATGTCTCTGTAAAAATCACTCGTGAACAGAGCCGCTTGTTACAGAACAAATTCACGACCTTGTGGACGTAGTCCTACGGTTTACCAGTTAGTCGCAGAGATATTTTCTATGAAGATCTCCTATTAGATCATCAGAAATACAAACAGCAAGATGGTAATATATTATGTTACAAAATATTCGAAAATATGAGATCACAACAACATCTGTAATGTTGACGCTTGAACATATATATGTACATGAAATGAAAAAGCAAAATATCGATAATCAATAAATCAATACCAACATTGTGGTTTGCTAGTTACGCATAAATAACACATTTTGGCAACCCTGTGTAATCAAAGCTGTTAAACAATAACGTTTCTTTAGTAGTATTTATAAACAAATCAAATCTATAGTACGTATTATTTTCACGAACTTTCCATCGTCTATACAATTTGTATGCGAAAGATATTACGCGTGGTGTGGCCACGAACCATCTCTAGCCAGTAACTGCATGCACAGTGTCACTAATAGAATTTCAAAATCACCAGCAAAAAGAGAAGATGGAGATGGATTAGACTATTGATACGCACTAAGACTAACTCTGCCATAAAAACTGCACTGGGATTGATACCAGAGGGTAAGCCCAAATTTGGAAAATCAAAAGCGACCCGGAGGAGAACAGTAGCACAATAATTTTAAAAAAATAAATCACAGCTGGAAAACATTCTAGGGATCGGCCAAGAACAACGAAGAACGGCGTGCATCTGTTGGTGTCCTAAACACGAAGATGGTCACGTTGTAGAGAGAAATAGATCAAGAAAATGTGTACATAAAAGTAACTAAAAATACATTTCATTTCCAGAAGTGACGTAAATTGCCTTTTTGTTTTCATCATCATCATCAGGTGCCGTCTCACATCGAAGGTTAGCTACAATGAATCTCCAGCATCCTCTGTCTTTCGCCTTGGTGTTGCACACTGCCAGACTGTAACCTGTCCATTTCTTAAAGTTTCCTCCCACTTATCTCTCGGTCTTCCTCTTGCTCTTCCCCTCAACTTTCCCCTCTAGTAAATGTTTTATCATGGTGTCATGTCTTTTTATGTGCCCAAAATACTTTACTTATCTGAATTTTATTTCTCTTAATAATTGTTTCTTCATGCCTAGTTTTCCTAAAACTTGTTTATTTGTCTGTTTTTCTGTCTATTTGTTTTACATTGCTTAAAACGTGTACAGAAGTTTCTACGTTCACATCAGTATGTGTGCTACCAAATTGTATATTCGCTCCTGAAATAATCATACAATTCAACTCACAGCTTTGACAACAGCATACTTTACATTGTCTATATATATAAATAAACAATAAATATACACAAGTAGAATAAACTGAAAGCAAGAAATAAGTTGACTTACATATTTTTGGAAAATAATTAACAGTAGCAATCAAGTAGCCGTTAAACACGGTTTTATATGAAATCATTAGCAACAGCATGATGTGCCATGCTGATACGTGTAAGCGGTCATTGTTTGCCATCTCGCATTGTCACCGGTGGCCCCTGATTAGGTCTGTGTTCGTATCTCAACTATACCATGTGTTCAAGTCATCCTTGTTTTTATCTCTTTATTTTTTCGTTACTCTCTTCTCATTAAGTGCGCTAGTTGTCACTAAAGTGTCAAATTTTATTTCTTCTGGTTACCTTTCCCTAAAACCTTGACTACCTATTTTTAGTTTCCCACATCAGTTTGCTGTTCTCATGTGTCTCTTGGGGAACTGTTTCATTCATATATCTGTACAACCAAGTTATTCCGTGAATTTTGATCAGAAATTTCATTTCCAGTACCAGCAGATTTTTTTCAGTTGAAACACTTGTTGAATATCTTAATATCGTGGAAATGATAAGTCATCACAAAGTCATATTACAGAAAACGTTAACTGAGGGTATATTATTCACAACATTTATGGGTATCTCACCAGTATTTGCAGAAAAGGCATACTATATCCCATTATTAATTATTCAAACAATAGATACGAATGTAAGGATGTGTTTCATTGTTAGACACAAGCAATAACAGATTATTACAGGGCGATTAGCAATAAGAAAACATGAACAACACAAACAGAAACATTATTTTCGGTAAAAATAAAACATACTTTATAAAATATACAAAATATGACAAACAGACACAACATAAACACTGTAGAGATAATACACCACACAAACAAACATTGAACTTACCATACTAAGAGCAGGGATACTCTCTAGGGCTTGTGATATCGTCAGAGCACACGATGAGCCGAAGAAAGTGAAACAAACTATCAGAAGTTGAAGACAGAAGTGGAACATGATTGCACCTGATAGTCACCACTAACAACTGCCTTTATTCTGAAAGACATGGAACGTATTTATAAGCAACGACTAAAAAACTACAATAGTCATAATGTGACATTATATTTACCAACACTTTATTCTAAATGTGAATAAGTTCGTGTACATTTCACTTAATATCAATAAATATTTCATGTCCCTCTGAAGAAATATTACTCACATTCAGTATTTGTAGTGTAATTAATTTATAAATAGAAAAGTTGATCTCTTCTCAAGAAATTGTATTTGAACTATCATTGCACTGAAACAAAGTCCCCATATATTTTACTACATAATAAAATTGCTTTGTAGATGATATTAACACATTATATGATACTCAAGTTCTTGGGATAGTTAAAATATCATAAGAAAAATACAAATTGTTGAAGAAATCAGTTGTAAATGATATTAGTCAGAACTCTGTAATAAAACTGGACAAACAGACAGTAAATGGCTATCATAGTTGCCAGATCAATGTTTGGATTAATATTTTTAATTCAGTTAATATTAGCATGAAAAATAACCGATTAAAACCAAACAAAATTTAACATATTTTTCATACTGACAGTATGGCAACAGACCCGATTCACTGCTCTTACACGACCCACTCTTATCGAAATAAGTGGGTCGTGCAACATAAACCTCAAGTTCAAATCTAAACATGCGCTGGTCCTCCTGATAAATAGACAGACTGGAGAGAATATAAAACGAAGCAATGCGAGTAATTCTTGGGTGTAATAAAGACACATCTTGTCATTCTATGAGATAACTTCTAGACTACACAGAACATAGGCGTATCTCTGGATCAAGATTCATATTTTTCCCTCCGTGATGGATGTGCTGACTGCTCTCTCCCGCTCTCTACCATGTGAGGCTCATGACGCTTATGACAGAGGCGAATGCACATCATTCTTCTCTGTTCTAGATCGTCCACTGTAATGTGTACCAGCTGTGATTCATTTCTTTCAGTTCCTATTCCACTGTTCTCGAACAGATCGTTTTGGAATGAAAGTAGTCTGTTCTTAGTACACTAGCAGCGATTTTCTAATAAGGAATGAAAGCAGTCTGTTCTTAGTACACTAGCAGCGTTTTTCTAATAAGTAATGAAAGCAGTCTGTTCTTAGTACACTAGCAGCGTTTTTCTAATAAGGAATGAAAGCAGTCTGTTCTTAGTACACTAGCAACGTTTTTCTAATAAGTAATGAAAGTAGTCTGTTCTTAGTACACTAGCAGCGTTTTTCTAATAAGGAATGAAAGCAGTCTGTTCTTAGTACACTAGCAGCGTTTTTCTAATAAGGAATGAAAGTAGTCTGTTCTTAGTACACTAGCAGCGTTTTTCTAATAAGGAATGAATGCAGTCTGTTCTTAGTACACTAGCAGCGTTTTTCTAATAAGTAATGAAAGTAGTCTGTTCTTAGTACACTAGCAGCAGGAAAACATGTTTTCTTTAATGTGTCAAGCTTTTCATAACCTAAGCAACTTGTCCTTTGTAAACAAATCGGTCTTCTCGTATCCAATTCAATATATTTTCTCTTAACTAACTAGTCAGTTTTTCTTTAGTAAACTTCTGATACTTTCAACCAACCACACGGATAGTGTCAGAAACGCATCTCATTGATATCTGTTAGCTAGGAAAATATGTAGTGTTGATTTGAACAGGCCCATATTCTGTAGATGCTTTGGTTATTTATTTGTCAATCAGAGGTTACTGTAGGGCATTAGAAAAAGATGGAGACTGAGATGTTACCTCTTAAATGCGAACGATAAAGGAACGTATGATAAATGAGAATGGTAAACAGTCAAAATAACAGTAGAACTCATGTTAAACAAATTGTATGCTATATTAGGGAGGAACATATAAAACCAATTTTGATTTACACTCGTACAAATAACTCCAGGACGCACGGCCGTGCAGTGCTATGATACAGAGAGGCCGCCACATCAGGCGGCACCGTAAAAGGGGGCGGCATAAGCAGCAAAACAAAATTACACTTGAAGGTTGTTTTAAGGAAAAATATTTAAGAGGCCGTGCATCATACTGAGAAAATATACCGCACGGCCCTGCCCGGACGAAACATTTTGGAAAGACTATGAGCTACAGATTTACCAAAATGTGTTGTTATACACATTCAAGTTGACATCTGACAACGTTGTTGAAGAAGAAGTCTGCAGAAATAATAGATTTTAATACACACTCCAAGAGTGGTTCAGAGATAAATGACTCTATATCGTTGATATAATTATCTCCCTTCCGTTATATTCTTATCTATTTTGCTTTCTTTCTCTGCTCATATTATAATCACATACAGCTATTATCTCTACATTTTTGTATGTTATTCTATTTCAGACAGTTGTCATGAGTTTCAAACTGTATGATTCTTATAAACTGAACAACATTTACTGACTATAACGTAACATTGAAACATGCAATAGTTTTGTTCTTGTAGTGTCACTAACAATCATATAAAATGATAAGTAATATTGTATACTATTTTAGTACTTACAATGTCTATAGACACATTTCTATATCTTGCTATGATCAATCTCCCAATTAGCATCTTTGCAGGTTGAACAAGTTCATACGTTTTCCGTACTACATGCAGCAGCGATCTTAATGTTACCCTTAACAGTGTACCCAAGTGATGTTCGTCGGTATTCTACCCCACAGACAACCTCCTCGTGATTCTTTTTCTTCTTCTTTTGGCGTCACACTGCTACCGGGTTGTTGCCCAGTGTCGTGGTTTTCTGTTTTGTCTTGCGCTGTTCTGGTGGCTTTTGTGATTGTTATCTTAGCTCTTTCACAGGATTCTTGATTATCTGCACTTAACTTCTATTTCAATCAGGTTGTTCATTAGGCGGCATTTTCACAGAGGACGAAAAACTCGATACAAGGTGTCAAATTTCAAGCAGTGACCTACCAAACTGTCACCATTGCTGCAAAACAGAAAGATCAAGATGGAAGTGAAAAGACAGATGATAAAAGTATTTTCCTACCAATACTTTGTTACCAGTGCCAAATTTGGTCTCTAACAGCAACACACCACAGAAAGATCACCACGTGTGAAATTAAATGCTTGAGGACGGCAGTGGGAGTCACCAGGAAAGATAGACTACGAAATTAAAACATTAGAAGCAGAGTGGGCATAACTTCATGCACAGAAAACTTCGAAAGACAACAAATGCAGTGGTTTGGACATTTAATGAGAATGAAATACAACCAACCACCAATAACAGCATACAATAAAAATAGATCAGGTACAAGAGCTAAAAGAAGACCAAGAAAAAGATGGATAGACAATATCAAAACCACACTACATAAACACGGATATAACACAAGGGCGACTTATCTGGCCCTAAAACGCATATTAAAGCTCCCATACCTACGCTTAACGGCAAGAGTGGACTGCCAACTACATCTTCCACCTAGAAATAAACAATAGGTTCAGTATTTATGTTTATGTAGTGCAGAGGAAATGTATGATGTTCACCCTGTTTACACGTCGTCTACTTGCAATGGATGACTTTAAAGATAATTGATTAACTCCATCACTTTCCATCACAACTCTGCATGTTCAAGTGTATATAGACAGTTTCCTGTTACAGGTTTGCTGAATAATATTTGTTTATTCAGTGTGAAGCGTACCGTCATCGATACATCTAATAATAGTCATATGTTACCATCATTGGTTATTAGTTATTGGTTACTGAACTGACGTCATTGTACTCTCGACAGACCCATAAGTGCTCAGTCTGCCCCCAAAATATCGAAGAGTATGCATACTGATGGTTCCTGTGGCTCGTTTGTTAAGCAAACTCCTCATTGTGCCCCTCAAGAATGCAGTTCTACCTGTACAACGGGTGACTCCAAACTTCTTAAATCGCTTGACCGATTCAACATCTATTTTCGTGTCTTAATCCAAAAGGAAGTCGCAAAGAGACCGAAGACCATCCCCTTATCCATCTTCAAACTTTTGTTGACATATGCTGTATTAGACCATCAATAAATCATTTACCATATAAGCGAATTATTTTATAAATGATTAAGTTACAATTATATGGCAACAATTAACGATCCAAAGTGACTGCTAATAAATACATTAGCATTTCTCCTTACAAGAGTTTAAAACATCCGGTATCAATGTTTCATTTCCAATTTCAAACTTTAAACAATTTTACTTATATCAAGAAACATTAACTTTGAAAGCATGAAATACATTTTATTTGTGTACACTTTCGTTATTTATTTTGTCATGCACCTTACACTGGCCTGCCGCCTATGAAGCTAACATTGATAGGTCAGGTGTACAGAAGATGATGTTGTGGATCCGAGCTGTTATTTTGTGCTCTTGGTGTATCTATTTGCTTCTTCCAGCGATAATAGACTTAGTTTTCTAATGCCACAACTGTCAAAGTAGAGTGAACTATTTAATCATAAACTGACCTAAGCGATACTAATATGTTATTTTTTCTTCACATATTTCGTAGACAATGCGCCGTATGTACTGTTTCTAATTAAATAGTGATTTCATTTTGTGTTGTCTGATATCATTGGTGACATTTCTTCATATTTTCATTTCGCACACATGACTTGTTTTCTATTAACGTGTTAGTGTCCATCATTGACAATGATAACACAAGATTGGTATGAGCATGAATTGTTTACAATATGTCGTGTTCATTGCATGATATCAATCTTATTCTTGAATAATTGAATCACTTTAGTTATCTTATCTCTTATGTCTTATCTGTCTGTAACCTTTGATTAGATTTTTGAATACACACTGTCATGTTCTGTTAATATACTGCACATGTGACTGAACTCTACTTCCTCTCTAATTTTGATGGAGCTAACATTTATTTGAAGCGATCTTGGTGTATGGTTGATGTTCATAATGTTCTGTCGTTAATGTGTTTCTCTTCCCATCGATTCTCTCACATTATCAATTGATCAGATATGTTCACTGATACAATTTGATCTCATTGTCATATATCAGACTGTAATCATAATTTGCACAAAGAAAGACGTGCAGTAAACTGCTTTCTGAATGTTATCATCTATATCGTTGATATAACCTTCTAGTAAAACCACTGAGATATTTTCGGATCTAATGATTATGTCTATGTCTATATTAAGAAAAATGTAGTATTCATATACATAGTCCAACTTGTAAACTAGTATAACCTAGTTTGAGCAAAACTACACATATACGATATTTAACGCACAACACTTCATAGGTAATGATCTGTTATATTGTTTGTGATTAACTCATTGTATCTCGATTGTAAATTCCCACCTTGATAAAATATTCACCTAGAAAATAGTTGAAACACACTAACGACGGAAAGTACAATACTAGGTCAAAGAAACTAGAGCCGTGCCGAAATCAAAACGATGTTCGTGAGTCAGGGAAATATGAGACATGCAGAGCAAGAAGGAACTTGTCAGTGTGAATTACTTCTATACAATAACAACAATAGCTGGATTCCAACTCTAGTTATACTGGTATTTATCCTAGTTATGGTTCTATCCTAGCCAGTATTCGCTTCATAAAACTCTATACCTTGGGGAAGTTTATTTTACTTACATAGATTGCCATTATAGTTTTGTGAGGTTAATATTTATTAATATATTTATTGATGACTTTACAGTTATTTTTCCCAAATTAACATATACACATTTTAAAGGCGCATTTGATAAGTAATGTGAGCAAAATATGTTTGCACATAATTATGCAATTCGTTGGAATAAATTTTATTAGCCATAAACTTAGGTTTGCCATTGTAACAACATCCTAACTATCGTTCAAATGACTCATGTGGAATGCATTTGAGAGACAGGCTGAGGAACCAAGAGAAATGCAACATATACAACAGGATAGTTGTTACAAAATAAATAAGTTTGAATAGTAATATTGCATCTGGATACACTTTAAGTAAACTTCATGAAATATGAGTCAAGAACTGTTACTACTACTGCTACTACTTCTGTTGCTGCTACTGCTACTACTACTACTTATCCTGCTGCTACTGCTATTTTCTGTACTTAGTGAAACATGTTTCTGCAACTTTTGCCCTCTATCGAATTCTATTCTGGTCAGTCTTTTTTCCACTCCGTCCATGAGGATTTGATCGTTCGCACCTTCTCGTCTACTGTGATTCGTTACATATTCATTCCTTATAGAGTCCATATGGATTAGTTGTTAAGCGGTTTGCCTTGCGTTCCGAGGATTGTTGATTCAAATTTAGATCGCCCGTTCTGCTTACCAGTGCACTTTCCCCACAGAGTTCCATAGTATTTGTTGCCTGACCTACGGTGCTCGTGCTTTGTACAATACTTTCGGTAGGTGGCGTGCCACTTCTGCTGAGAGGGGCCGAGCCATATGGGTAAACCCGGTGCAATGAAGTTATTCCTTCGTCATTAGACCCTTTAATCTATTTTTGAACCGCTGACTTTTCTTCGTCATCTGGCATCTTCCAATCAAGCGTGCGCTTGGTTTTGTTGTGTTGTTGCTACTTGAAAAGATAGTGTGTATGCACAATCTGAACACTGACTATAATAGATATATATAGTGATGTGATGAATGAGCATAACAAAGTTGAACTAATACATCTTCCATTATACAGAAGAAGAAACACTGCTCTTATAGATTAGATTGCCGGGAACGTCTTGACGTTAACAATACCCACGACTGACACTACACAGTATGATCAGGGTAACATTAACGACATATATAATCAGCATAATGTTGTTATTGTCTAGCAAATATTATTCTCTCACCTTCTCTATAACAAACAACACAATTGATTTCATTATCATCATCTAATTTATATTGAAATTATCTCTAAACATAATTGTAATATTAAACATTGATTTGATAATCTTGCTATATTCTCAGCGTGAAATTCTTGTGTCATTCTGTATATCCATTTGATAAACTTGCTATGTTCTCAGCGTGACATTCTTGTGTTATTCTGTATATCCATTTGATAAACTTGCTATGTTCTCAGCGTGACATTCTTGTGTCATTCTGTATATCCATTTGATAAACTTGCTATGTTCTCAGTGTGACATTCTTGTGTCATTCTGTATATCCATTGATAAATTCTATGTTCTCAGGTGACATTCTGTGTCATTCTGTATATCCATTTGATAAACTTGCTATGTTCTAGCGTGACATTTTTGTGTCATTCTGATATCCATTTAATAAATTTGCTAGTTCTCAGGTGACATTCTTGTGTATTCTGTATATCCATTTGATAAATTGCCTGTTCTCAGCGTGACATTCTTGTGTATTCTGTATATCCATTTGATAAACTTGCTATTTTCTCAGGTGACATTCTTGTGTCATTCTGAATCCATTTGATAAACTTGATATGTTCTCAGGTGAATTCTTGTGTCATTCTGTATATCCATTTGATAAATTGTATGTTCTCAGGTGACATTCTGTTATTCTGTATATCCATTTGATAAATTTGCATGTTCTCGGGTGACATTCTTGTTTTATTCTGTATATCCATTTGATAAACTTATGTCTCAGCGTGACATTCTTGTGTCATTCTGAATCCATTTGATAAATTGTATGTCTTCAGTGTGACATTTTTGTGTTTTCTGATATCCATTTGATAAACTTGCTATGTTCCAGGTGACATTCTTGTGTCATTCTGTATATCCATTGATAAACTTTGTATGTCTCAGGTACATTCTTGTGATTCTGTATATCCATTTGATAAACTTGCTATGTTCTCGGGTGACATTCTTGTGTCATTCTGTATATCCTTTTGATAAATTTATGTTCCTCAGCGTGACATTCTTGTGTTATTCTGTATATCCATTTGATAAACTTGCTATGTTCTCAACGTGACATTCTTGTGTCATTCGAAAATTTCCATTTTTTTTAAATTGTTACTTTTCTTCCAACGTAACATTCTTTTGATGTCATTCTTTTTCCCATTGAAAATTGCTAGTTTTCACCCGTTAAAAAATTCTTGTTTAAATTTTCCCAAAGAAAAACTAATGTCAAGAGCCCCATGAATATCAGTTTAGAGGAATTGAAAAAAACAGAGAATTTCTCCACTGACTTTGCTTTCAACTCTCCCTCATTGTTCATTACACTCAAATTCCATTCATGTGACATGCCCACTTCCGTCCATTTGTTGATGCACAGGGTGTCTGAAGAGCAATGACTGAAGAAAGAGAGAGAGAGAGAAATGGGTAGCGAGTTTGTGATAAGATGGTGAGTACAACATAGGAGCGACGTTAGAGAAGATAATGGACAAGTTATGTGAAACTACTAAATAACATGGAGATAGTAAAACATAGGGAAACCCTGTAAGAGTAGTAGGGTGGAAGAATGTGGAAATATATGGAAACTACTAAAACATGGAATAGTAAAACATAGAAACCATGTAAGAGTAGTAGATGGGAAAAATGTGACAAGATATGGAAACTACTAAATAACATGGAGATAGTAAAACATAGAAACGATGTAAGAGTAGTAGATAGAAGAATGTGGACAAGTTATGTGAAACTACTAAATAAATAGGGGATAGAAAAAATAGAAAAATGAAAGAGTAGATGAAGAATGTGACAAGATATGTAAACTACAAATAACATGGAGATAGTAAACATAGAAAACCCTGTAAGTAGTAGATGGAAAATGTGACAAGTTATGTGAAACTACAAATAACATGGAGATAGTAAACATAGGAACCATGTAAGAGTAGTAGATGGAAGAATGTGGAAAGTATGTGAAACTACTAAATAACATGGAGATAGTAAAACATAGGAACCATGTAAGAGTAGTAGATGGAAAAATGTGGACAAGATATGTGAAACTACTAAATAAAATGAGAAGTAAACATGGAAAAGTAAAGAGTAAGATGAAAAAATGTGGACAAGATAATGTGAAACTACTAAATAACATGGAGATAGTAAAAAATAGGACCCATGAAGAGAGTAGATGAAAAAATGTGGACAGATGTGAAAATACTAAAAACATGGAGATAGTAAAACATAGGACCCATGTAAGAGTAGTAGATGGAAGAATGGACAAGTATGTGAAAACTACTAAATAAAGGAGATAGTAAAACATAGGGAAAAAATGTAAGAGTATAGATGGAAAAATGTGGACAAGTTTGGAAACTACTAATAACATGGAGATAGTAAAAAATAGAAAAGATGTAAGAGTAGTAGATGGAAAAAATGTGGATAGATATGGAAACCTAAATAAAAGGAGATAGTAAAATAGAAAAATGTAAGATAGTAGATGAAGAATGTGGGAAAAATATGTAAACTACTAAATAACATGGAGATAGAAAATAGGAACCATGTAAGAGTAGTAGATGAAAAAATGTGAAAGTTAGTGAAATACTAAATAACATGGAGATAGTAAACATAAAAACCATGTAAGAGTAGTAGATGGGAAAAATGTGGAGTTATGGAAACTACTAAATAACATGGAGATAGTAAAATAGGGAAACGATGTAAGAGTAGTAGATGGAAAATGTGGAAAAATTTTGTAAAAAACTAAATAACATGGAGATAGTAAAACATAGGACCATGTAAGAGTAGTAGATGAAAGAAGTGGACAAGATATTGAAACACTAAATAACATGGAGATAGTAAAACATAGAACATGTAAGAGTAGTAGATGGAAGAATTGGGCAAGTATGAAACTACTAAATAAAGGAGATAGTAAAAAATAGGAACCAGAAGAGTAGTAGATGAAAAATGTGGACAAGATATTTAAACTACTAAATAACATGGAGAAAAGTAAAAAATAGGAACGATGTAAGAAATAATAAATGGAAGAATGTGGGCAAGTTTGAAATTTCTAAAAAAAGGAGATAGTAAAACCTTGAACCATGAAGTGTAGTAGATGGAAGAATGTGGAAGTTATGTGAAACTACTAAATAAAAGGGGATATTTAAATTTTTAGAAACGGGGGGAAATAGTAGATGAAAGAATGTGGACAAGATATGTAAAAAATACTAAAATTTTGGAATAGTAAAAAATAGGGAAACCCTGGAAAGTAGTAGATGGGAAAAATGTGGGAAAATGTGAAACTAATAAATTTAAAATGGAAAATGGGAAAAAAATAGAAACGATGAAGAAATAGTAGATGGGAAAAATGTGGAAAAAGTTATTTAAACTACTAAATAACATGGAGAAAAGTAAAAAATAGGGAAACCCTGTAAAGAGTAGATGAAAAAATATGGAAAAAGTTTTTGGAAAAATACTAAATAAAAAAATAGTAAAACACCCAAAAAATGTAAGAGTAGTAGATGGGAAGAATGTGGACAAATTTTTGTGAAACTACTAAATAAAACGGGGAAAAGTAAAACATGGAACCATGTAAGAGAAATGAAAGGAAGAATGTGGGGTTTGGGGGAAACCACTAAAAACATGGAAAATAGTAAAACATAGAAACGATGTAAGAAATAGTAGATGGAAGAATTTGGGCAAGAATTTTTGAAACTACTAAATAAACACGGAATAGTAAAAAATGGAACCATTTTAAGATTGTAGATGGGAAAAATGGAAAGATATGTGAAACAAAAACATGGAAGGATGGTTAAAAAAGAAACGAAGAGTAGATGGAAGAATGTGGGAAAAATATGTGAAACTACTAAATAACACGGAAAATAAAAAAAAAATAAGGGAAACCCTTAAGAAAAAAAGATGGAAAAAATGGGACAAGTTTATGTGAAAAATACAAAAAATAAAAATAGTAAAAAATAGAACCATATAAAAAGTAGATGGAAGAATGTGGACAAAGGTTGTGAAACTACTAAATAACATGGAAAATAGTAAAACATAGAAAGATGTAAGAGTAGTAGATAAAAAAATGTGGAAAGATATGTAAAAAACTAAATAACACGGAATGGGAAAAAATAGGAACCATGTAAAATAGTAGATGGAAAAAATTTGGGCAAAATATTGGGAAACCCACTTTAAAAAAATGGGGAAAAAAAAAGGAACCGGGAAGAGGGAAAAAGGGAAAAAAATGGAAAAAGGTTTTTAAACTACTAAATAAAAATGGGAAAATTTAAAAAATAGAACCATGTAAGAGTAGTAGATGGAAAAAATGTGGACAAGTTATGTGCTACTAAAAAACATGGAAAAATAGTAAAACATAGGAACCATGTAAGAGTAGTAGTGGAAGAATGTGGGAAAAATTTGAAACACCAAAAACATTTGGGGAAAATTAAAAAAATAGGGAAACCGTAAGAGTAGTAGAAAGGAGAATGGAAAAAGTTATGTGAAACTAATAAATAACATGGGGGAAAAAGTAAAACATAGAAACGATAAAAAGTAGTAGATGGGAAAAATGTGGACAAGTTATGTGAAAAAACTAAAAAACATGGAGATATTTAAAAATAGGAACCATTTAAAAGAAATTTGATGAAAGAATGTAGCGATGTTAAAAATACTAAATAAATGGGGAAAAGTAAAAAATAAAACCCTGTTTAAAAGAGAAAAGGGGAAAAATTGGAAAAAGAGGAAACTATAAAAAACATGAAGATAATAAAACAAGAACCAAAAAGAAGAAATAATAAATGGAAGTGTGGATGATAGGAAAAATACTAAAAAACATGGAAATATTAAAATAATTTTTTAAAATTTTAAATAATGATTAAGGAAAAGTGGACATGTTTGTGAAAACTTAAAAAAGTGGAAAAGTAAAAAAGGGAAACCCTGTAAAAAAGAGAAAGGAAGAATTTGGAAAAATTTTGGAAAACGCAAAAACATGGCGATAAAAAATGGGAAACCCTGTAAAGTAAGAAAGGAAAGAATGTGGACAAGATAGGAAAACTAAAAAACATGGTGATAGTAAAACATCGGCCCTGTAAAATAATAAATGGGAAAAATTTTGGACAAATTTTTTGAAACTATAAAAACGGAAAATATTAAAAAAATAGAAACAAAGTAAGAGTAGTAGATGGAAGAATGGACAAATTTTGTGGCTACTAAAAAACATGGAGAAAAGGGGAAAAAATGAAAAGTTGTAAGAATAGTAGATGGAAAAAAATGTGGAAAGGTGAAACACTAAAAAACTTTTTGGGGGAATAAACATAGAAAACCCTGTAAGAGTAGGATGGAAGAATGTGGAATTGAGAAAATACTAAATAACAGGAGATAGTAAAACATGGGAACCCTATAAGAGAAAGAGAAAGAAAGTGGACAAGATATGTGAAACTTACTAAAAAAATGGAGATATAAAAAATAGAACGATGTAAGAGTAAAATGGGAAAAATTGGACAAGATGTGGAAAATTTCTAAATAACAAGGAGATAGTAAAACATAGGGAAACCCTGTAAGGTAGTAGATGGAAGAATGTGGACCAAATTTTTTGAAACTACTTAAATAACATGGAGATAGTAAAAATAGAAACGATGTAAAAAGTAGGGATGAAAAAATGTGGACAAGATAAAAAATTAAACCCAAATAAATAACATGGAGATAATAAAACCTTTTGAACCATGTTAAAAAAAAGGTGAGGGGAAAAAATGGGCAAATTATGTAAACTACTAAATAACATGGAAAATAGTAAAACATGAAAAAGATGTAAGAGAAAATAGATAAGTTGGAAAAAGTTAGGAAACACTTTAAAAAAAATGGAGATATAAAATATTTGAACCGTAAGAGTAGAATGAAAAAAAATATGGAAAGGGTTTTGTAAACATTAAAAAAATGTGGAATAGTAAAAAGAAACAAAAGTAAGGAAATATTTGATGGAAAAAAAGTGGAAAAAAAGGGGAAAAAATACTAAATAAATACGGAGAAAAGTAAACATATTAACCCCAAAAAGTAGTAGATGGGAAAAATTGGGCAAAATGTGAAACACTAAATTAAAGGAGATAGTAAAAAATAAAAACATTTAAAAGTAGTAGATGGAAGAATGTGGACAAAAATTGTGAAACTACCAAAAACATGGAGATAGTAAAACATAGAAAAGATGAAAGGGAAATGGAAGAATTTGGCAAGATATTTTGAAACCACAAAAAAAGGGGATAGTAAAACATAGGGAACCTTTTGATAGTAGATGGGAAAAATGTGGGCAAGGTGGCTTTCTAAATAACATGGAGAAAAGTAAAAAATAGGGAAAAGAAGAGTAGGGGAAAAAAGAATGTTTTAAAAGATTGTGAAAAATTAAATGAGAAAAGAAAAAGAACGATGGGTAGTGAAAGGAAAAATTTGGGCAAGATATGTGAAACCAAAAAAATGGAGATAGTCAAAGGAAAAGATGAAAGGTGTAGATGGAAGAATGTGGAAAAATTTATGTAAATTTTCTAAAAAACATGGAAAATGTAAAACAAGGGAAAAGAAGAGTATTTGATGGGAAAAATGTGGACAAGTTTTTGAAACTATAAAAAACATGGAGAAAAGTAAAAACAAAAAACGATGAAAGTAGTAGATGGAAAAAATGGGAAAAAGGGGGTTTAAACTACTAAATAAAAGGGGATAGTTTAAAAAAGGAACCAAAAGAGAGAAAAAATGGGACAAGATATGTGAAACTTCAAATAAACGGAGATAATTAAAAAAATAGAACCATGTAAAGTGTGATAAGAATATGGGCAAAATGTGAATCTACTAAAAAATGGAAAATAAATAAAACAAAGGACCCTTAAAAAAGTAAATGGGGAAAAATGTACAAGATATTTAAACTACTAAACAACATGGAGATAGTAAACAAAAAACCATTTAAAAATAGTAGATGGCAGAATTGGAAAAGGTTTTAAAAATACTAAATAAAAATGGAGATAGTAAAACATAGAACCATGTAAAAGAATAGAGAAAAAAATGTGGGCAAGATAAAGGAAACTATAAATAATACGGAGAAAGTAAAAATAGGGAACCCTGTAAAAAAATAAATTGGGAAAAATTGGGCAAGATATCCAAAACTACCCAAAAAATGGAGAAAAGTAAAATTTTTAAAAGGGAAACCCTGTAAAGGGTTTGATGGAAGAATGTGGACAAATTTTGGGGAAACACTAAATAACAGGGGATAGTAAAAATAGGAACGATGTAAAAAGGAAAAGATGGGAAAAATTTGCTTATGGGAAACTAAAATAAACGGAGATAGTAAAACATAGAAAAATGTAAAGTAGTAGATGGAAGAATGTGGAAAAATTTATGAAAATCCAAAAAACATGGAGATAGTGAAACATAGGGAAACCCTGTAAGAGTAGTAGATGGGAAAAAATGGAAAACTTGGGGAAAAGGGAAAGAATCAAAAAACACGCCTATTGATGGAAAATATGAAGGGGCAAATATTGCAAAATGGGGTTGTTATAAATTTTAGTGATGTGGAAAGATTAATGGTGATAAAAATGCCCAAAAAAAGGTTTACACATGAGTGGAAAATTTAAAAATAAAATGAATGGGGAGGTTGAAAAAAATTAAGGGAAAATTTTTTTAATTGCAAACCGGGTTCAGGCATATCAATAATGCCAATACGGGCATCAATGTATCGTGATAGACAGACGGAAGGAGGCCTTTAAAGTCCACTAGGTGTTCAAGATAAAATGAACGACAAATATAACTAGGTCAATTTTGTCCCAGCACTCCACGTCTGTCAAAGGGATTTATTAAACTGATGGGGGGAAGTAAAACTCGTCCCAAATATCCATTACATCAGTATTTAAAACCTACTGAGCACATATTTTTCTCTTTTATCCCCCCATCCCCATTTTTTTCAGTTCTTTCCATTCTCGCACCCTTTTGCCCCTTCTCCCTTTTAGCGGGAAATGATTCCGAGAGAGCCCCAAGATGCTTGATTTTTCCGTATCGTTATCTGCTAGCATCGAGTTCAGAACATCACTCGCCACGGCCCCAGGCCACATGGACTACTAACTCTGAAAAATAAAACTTATTTTCTTTCCCCCCCCATAGTTCACTGGTAAATATGTTTTTTTCCCTCTCTGTCATCTTAAGTCAGACCCTGAGACCCGTTCAATCTTCCCAAACTATCCTTTGGTGGCTTACAGACGGGGCGAATTCTTGGATATGGTGGGAAAAGTCGCCGTAAGTCAATATCCAGAGTCATTGGGACGTCAGGGGGGTGGGGTTGCCCAAATCTCTTTTATTAGACGCGTACTGTATCTTTTTCCCTTTCCCCGTTGTTATGGAAGATGGTTTCACATGCGGTCTTAATCTTTTTAATTTTTCTGCGGTTTCAAAAAATATAGGTGGACAGGCACAGGCTCAGTGACCCATTCGACCTACTCTTGTGTGCGTGAATGCTCTGTACTTCTGAGCCACCCATTTCAATGATACGGCCTTTAGGGCTCTTCCCGGTCCCCCATCCGATCATGTTTTTCGAATGATCGCAGTCGTTTCTCTGGAGAATTGGTTGATTTCGTTGTATGGTACCTTGCGACCACGTGGACTGAATGTACTACATTCCTATGCTTCTTAGTACTTTCTCTTCTCATGCCTTGTATTCTATATGTGCATAATTTGCGTATATTCAAATAATATATATAATTGATTTTTATTGTTTCTTTTCTTTACTATTTTAGTTTTTATGTCTTTTTGTTTACATTTATTTCGTTATTCGTTTTTACCTAGATTTTCATTAAAAACGTTTGAATTCTCCGTATGTTGTCGTTCATATTTTTTTTCTAATTCGTCACTCTGTTTTAGTTTGCTCGATAAAGGACTTGTTGGTCGAAAAGTTGCTGTATATTGTCATTGTTTTTGTAAAACTAAAAGTACTTTGTGATTACGTGTTCCGCCAATCAAATAGTTTTACTGCATTCTCATCTATTTTGTGATTATTTCGTCATTTTGCTGCAACTCTTCGTGTGACGTATTAGGTAAGATTTAGTAGTTATATGTGTGCTGTTTTTAAATTTTCTCGTCACTATTGTTTTGTATATAATATTTGTCTGTTTGGGATTTTCTATTACTATCCTTCCTTACAGTACGTGTTGAATTTTCTATTACTATGACTTCCTTACAGTACGTGTTGTTTTTTCCTATTCTATGTTTTACAGTCGTGTTGAATTTTCTATTACTATGACTTTACATCGTTTTGGGATTTTCTATTACTATCCCTTTCTTACAGTCGTTTGAATTTTCTATTACTATGGTTTCCCTTACTCGTGTTGGGTTTTCCTGTTACTATGCCTTCTACGTCGTGTTGGATTTTCTTTACTATGCCTTCCTTACAGTACGTGTTGAATTTTCTATTATATGACTTCCTACAGTACGTGTTGAATTTTCCTATTATTTCCTTCCTTACAGTACGTGTTGAATTTTCTATTACTATGATTTCCCATACAGTACGTGTTGAATTTTCTATTACTATGCCTTCCAACCCAGTCGTGTTGGAATTTTCTATTACTTGACTTCCTTTGTCTGGTGTTTCCTATTACTTGACTTTCTTACATTACTTTTTTTTCTATTACTATGACTTCCTTACAGTACGTGTTGAATTTTCTATTACTATGACTTCCTTCAGTCGTGTTGAATTTTCTATTACTATGACTTCCTTAAAATCGTGTTGGTTTCTTAATATATCTTTATTTCCTTTGGTTTCTTGCCAACGATATTCGTCTTACGGCTACTGGTTATCCAGGGTAACTTTTTTAAAACCCTTTTGTTCTCAATTTTCTTTTTCATGTCAGCGACATAGGTTATTCCAAAGCTTACTTCTTTCTGCAGGACATTATACCTAGGGAGCGCGATTTACAAGAAGAAACTAAATGCTCTACAGCGTATGGTATGTGCTGATACTCATACATTTTCTTTTGACTTAGACTCCCCCCAGTCCCAACTTCTTGCGTCTACGACTTCTCACTTCTTACACTATGTTCTTTGCTCCATATTCGTTTCATTATCCATGTTCTTAACAGACAACTGTGACTTTCTTTACCCATCACCAACAAAAACTTAACCTTCTTCGCCCTGCTTTCTCCACTCCTTCAATTGTCCCTCGATCTTCTCCTCCCACACAGGTGGTTTGCATTTCCCCCATACCTTCCATTATCCGACTACAGAGATCTGTTTTAGTAAGTGTCTTGGGTTTTTTCTCTCGACCATCCATTGACCTCTACTCAACTCTTCAAGATGTGAATTGTTTTCACCGTGACTTGCGACTGAAATTTCACTTTCAGAACCACGTTGACTCTGACCAATGTCAAGACACAAATATGTTTTCAGTTTTCTACTCGTAAACAAGACTGGACACCACCTGGTGCCTCTAACGCTCTTGATCTCTACATCAAGAATCTACACATGACGTTTGGGCTACTCCACCCCAACGCCTATGGCATTTTAACTTGTCACCGTCGGAGTTTCTGCTCTCTCACAAATCCGTCGCGTATGACATTGCTATCGAACCCGTCGAAAAGGCGGACTATTCTCTGGAAAGATCTTCCTTCAGGAAGGTCATAACCAACTGCTGACCCCAGTTTATAAAACCAGCTCTGCTGATGTCACTCAATCTAATAATAATAAGGTCCGTGAAGTCATTAATAAGAAACCATAGTTCATAAGTACGGTTCCAACTTCACTGCAACAGGTCACCCCATAATTGCTCCGTTCCTGTGCCAGAAATACACGAAATGCTAACAACTGTGAAATGTTTCCTGTGTGAACTAATTCCAGAATGAAACAAAGCACTACAAAAAAACCTGCACCGCATAAAATGCATATGGCCCTCGCTAATGTAGCAATACAAAACTGTTTATCATTTATTGCAATTCTTGTCGAAGGGACATCAATTGTGACAAAATCCAGTTTCTGCACTCGCTATATACTTACATACGGCAGATTGGCTTCGTCATAACTGCAGTCCCAAAATTTTCTGATCCACAAAAAACGCACGGTTGACCAGCAAAGTATTCCAGAACAGTCATAGCTCACAGCTTTGCTCAAGCACTAACTGGTAACTCGGGAAACGAAAACCCGGAAAATCCGAAAACATGGCGAAAATGCGCTAGCAAAATCGTGTTCAGAATCAAACAGTTCTGACTCTGAATGGCCTCCCGCATTCCCGCCATTGTGCCAGATTAGAAACCATGAATATGACCATCGACGAAGTGGATGAACAGGCTAGAAAACAGAGTGAATTTAGATGCGATGCAAAGAACAACGTCCTATGAAGGATAGCACCTTGATGATAACTAAGCTGTGCTTTTTTCTACATTTTTCTTTACTAGAACTAAGATGTATCTTCTTCTACATTTATACTTTACTAGAACTAAGATGTATGCCCTTGCTACATTTATACTTTACTAGAACTAAGATGTATGCCCTCTGCTACATTTATACTTTACTAGAACTAAGATGTATCTTCTTGCTACATTTATACTTTACTAGAACTAAGATGTATTCTCTTGCTACATTTATACTTTACTAGAACTAAGATGTATGCCCTCTGCTACATTTAGCTTTACTAAAAACTAAGATGTATTCTCTTGCTACATTTATACTTTGCTAGAACATTCAGTCAGATATATTGTGCCTTGACCAATACATGTATCTGTCTAATAGAATTATAAAATGACCACTATCATCCTTCTACACGTCCCTTGTATAAGGGAGCTAATTCAGCACATATGACTGTTGTTCCAACCCAGTTAGTCATTATTCAGCCATCATTCATTATTCAATCAATTTTTAACGCTATCCACTCATTTGATCATTTTCAGGCCTATTTGGTGTTCTTTCAAGCCTATGTGGTGTTCTTTCAAGCCCCATTTTAATACGTTTGATCCGTCTCCATAGACACGTCGTATTGTATTTAAATGAACACTAGAAAGTTGTCAATGTCAAGTAAATAAACTGTGTTTTGTGTCCATAAAAACAAATTGTGAATAATTCAAAAAAAAGAATCGCACCTATTG
The DNA here is from genome assembly GCA_020796225.1 of Arion vulgaris. Classification (NCBI taxonomy): domain Eukaryota; kingdom Metazoa; phylum Mollusca; class Gastropoda; order Stylommatophora; family Arionidae; genus Arion; species Arion vulgaris. Next base: position 23,195,460 of record CM036768.1, read on the forward strand.
AGGGAAAGATGGCGCAACTATGTGCAACAGTAGGTTTTAATATACTGATGTAGTGATAGTGATAGGTTTTGGGATAGTAATGTCAAGTTGACATGTAGTGGAGATGAAAAAGTAAAAAATAGCAGGATTAAAAACTTTTGAAATTTATGAAGCGTGACAAATCGGTTTAGGATATCAAATGCCAAACAGTCATCAATGTATCTGTATAGACAGAAAAGGGGCCTCATAAAAGTCCATACTAGGTGTTAAGATAACCAATGAACAGACAAGATAACTGGCCCAATTTTAGTCCCCCATGGCAACTCCACTGTCTCCCAAAGGGGTGGTTATTAAACTGAGGGGAGTTAGGTAAGAACTCTCCCAAAAATCCATTAATCAGTATTTCAAACCTACGATGCACATGTTTTCTCTTTTTCTTTTCCCCATCCCCAGGCTTTTCATGATTCTTTACCATTCCCGCTTTTGCGCCTTCGTCGCCTTTGTAGCGAGGACAATGAGTTCCGAAGGCTCGCAAGATGCTTGATTTCTTCCGTATGCGTTATCTGCTTGCATCGGTTCAGCTCACCCCCAGGGGCCCTTACAGGCCAAAATGGACTACTAACTCTGAAAGAAAAACATCTTAATTTTCCACCCCCATAGTTCACTGGTGAAATATTTTTTATTCCTCATCTGTTACCCTTAAGTCAGACCCTGAGACCGTCAATCTTAAACCCCCTTTTTGGTGGTTACAGACGGGGACAGAATTCTTCGGATTTTGGTGGACACAGTCCCTAAATCAATATCCAGAGTCATTTGGGACTGTCAGTTGCCTCGGGGTTGCAAAAAGTCTTGTATAAGACCTCTGTTTTTTTCCTTTACCCCGTTGTTTGGAAGATGGGTTTCCTGCAGTCAGTAATCTTATTTTTGCTTTATCTGAAGCGGTGAAAAACTTTATAGGTAACAGGGGAAAGGCTAGGACCGTTCGACCTACTCTTTGTGACGTGCGCCAATGCTCTTTGACTTCTGTAGCCACCCATTTCAAGAATGGCCATTTAGGAGCTCCGGGTCAGGTCACACCATCCGATCATGTTTCTCGAATGATCGATCATTTCTCTGGAAATTTTTGATTTCTTTTATGGTACCTTTCGACCACGGACGAATTACTACATTCCTAGCTTTTAGTACCCCTTTTTCATGCCTTGTTTCCCATATTCATAATTTCGTATATTCAAATAAATATATAATTTATTTTTTTTTTGTTTTTCTTTTTTACTATTTCTAGTTTTTATTGCTTTTTTTGTTCATTTATTTCGTTATTCGTTTTTTCTCCCAGATTTTCATTAGAAACGTTTGAATGTCTCCGTATGTTGTGTTTATATGTTTTTTTTTAATTCGTCACCTGTTGTTATTTTCTCGATAAAGGACTTGTTGGTCAAAATTTTATATTTTCATTGTTTTTTTTAAAACTACAGTACTTTGTGATTACGGGCCGCCAATCAAATAGTTTTTTGCATTCTCATTATTTTGTGATTATTTCGTCATTTTTGCCCTTGTGTGACGTATTAGGTAAAATTTATATTATATGTGCTGTATTTAATTTTCGTCACTTTGTTTTTTTATATAATATTTGTACTGGTGTTTATTTTTTTTATTACTATGCCTTCCTTACAGCGTTTTTTTCTATTACTATGACTTCCCTTTCAGTACGTGTTTATTTTTTTATTACTATGCCTTCCCTTACAGTACTTTAATTTTATTTCATGACTTCCTTCAGTACGTTTGAATTTTCTATTACTTCCTTTCCCTTTCAGTACGTGTTGAATTTTTTATTACTATGACCCTTTTCAGATGTTAATTTCATTACTTGGGCCTTTCCTTAAGTCTGTTTAATTTTTTATTACATCCTTCCTTACAGTACGTGTTTAATTTTCTATACCCCTTACAAGGGTTTTAACCCCATTACATGCCTTTCCCTTTCAGTACGTGTTTAAAATTATATGACTTCCTTAAACGTGTTTAATTTTTTTTACTATGCCTTTTACAGACGTGTTTAATTTTCTATTTCATACTCCCACAGTACGTTTTGAATTTTCTTACATGACTTTCTTTCAGTATTTGAATTTTTTATTACATGACTTCCTTCATACGGTTTAATTTTTTATTACATGACTTCCCCCACAGACGTGTTGAATTTTTTATTACATGACTTCCTTTCAGACGTGTTTAATTTTCTTCGACACTATATCTTTTTTCCTTTAGTTTTGCCAACCGATATTCGTCTTACGGCTACTAGTTATGCCATGGTAACTTTTTTAAAACCCGCTTTTGTTCTCAATTTTCTTTTTACATGTCAGCGACATAGGGTTATTCCCAAAAGCTTTACTTCTAACTTTCTGCAGGACCATTATACCCTAGGAGCAGGCATGTTACAACAGATAGAAACTAAATGTGCTCTACAGCGTATGCGTTGTATTGCTGATACTCATACACATTTTCTGTATGACTTAGACTCCTCCCAGTCCCAACTTCTTCAGCGTCTACGACTTCTCACTTCTTACACTATGCTTCTTTACTCCCTTATTCGTTTCATTATCCATGTTCTTAACAGACAACTGTATGACTTTCTTTGCACCCATCACCAACAAAAACTTAACCTTCTTCGCCCTGTACTTTCTACCACTCCTTCCAATTGTCCACTACGATCTTCTCCCCCACACAGGTGGTTTGCATTCCTCCATACCTTCCATTATCCGACTACGAGAGATCTGTTTTAAGTAAGTGTCTTAAGTTTGTTTCTCTCCGACCATCCATTGACCTCTACTCAACTCTTCAAGATGTGAATTGTTTTCACCGTGACTTGCGACTGAAATTTCACTTTCAGAACCACGTTGACTCTGACCAATGTCAAGACACGAGTATGTTTTCTAAGTTTTCTACTCGTAAACAAGACTGGACACCCACACCTGGTGCCTCTAACGCTCTTGATCTCTACATCAAGAATACTACACATGACATTGGACTACTCCACCCCAAACGCCTATGGCATTCTAACTTGTCACCGTCGGAGTTTCGTGCTCTCTCACAAATCCGTCGACGTGATGACATTGCTATCGAACCCGTCGACAAAGGCGGAGCTATATGTCGTCTGGAGCAAAGATCTTTACCTTCAGGAAGGTCATAACCAACTGCGTGACACTCAGTTTTATAAAACCAGCTCTGCTGATGTCACTCAATCTAATAATAATAAGGTCCGTGAAGTCATTAATAACTTAAGAAACCATAGTTCATAAGTACGGTTCCAACTTCACTGCAACGGGTCACCCCATAATTGCTCCGTTCCTGTGCCAATGAAAATCACACGAAATGCTAACAACTGTGAAATGTTTCCGGTGTGAACTAATTCCAGAATGAAACAGCCGCGTACCGCCACAAAAAACCTGCACCGCATAAAATGCATATGGCCGTCGCTAATGTAGCAATACAAAACTGTTTATCACTTGAATTGCAATTTTGTCGAAGGAACATCAATTGTGACAAAATCCAGTTTTCTGCACTCGCTATATAACTGCATACGGCAGATTGAGCTTGTTCGTCATAACTGCAGTCCGCCATTTTCTGAATACACACAACAAACGCACGGTTGACACAGCAAAAGTCATTCCATGTAACAGTCATAGCTCACAGCTTTGCTCAAGCACTAACTGAGTAACTCGGCAAACGAAACCGGAAAATACCCGACCAAACATGGCGAAAATGCGCTAGCAAAGTCGTGTTCAGAATCAAACAGCTCTGACTCTGAATGGCCTCCCGCATTCCGCCATTGCTGGCCAGATTAGAAACCATGAATATGACCATCGACGAAGTGGATGAACAGGCTAGAGACAGAGTGAATTTTAGATGCGATGCAAAGAGAACAACGTCCTATGAAGGATACGCACCTTGATGATAACTAAGCTGTATGCTTTTGCTACATTTATACTTTACTAGAACTAAGATGTATCTTCTTGCTACATTTATACTTTACTAGAACTAAGATGTATGCCCTTGCTACATTTATACTTTACTAGAACTAAGATGTATGCCCTCTGCTACATTTATACTTTACTAGAACTAAGATGTATCTTCTTGCTACATTTATACTTTACTAGAACTAAGATGTATTCTCTTGCTACATTTATACTTTACTAGAACTAAGATGTATGCCCTCTGCTACATTTATGCTTTACTAGAACTAAGATGTATTCTCTTGCTACATTTATACTTTGCTAGAACATTCAGTCAGATATATTGTGCCTTGACCAATACATGTATCTGCTCTAATAGAATTGTAGAAGTGACCACTATCATCCTTCTACACGTCCCTTGTATACCAGGTAGCTAATTCAGCACATATGACTGTTGTTCCAGCCCAGTTAGTCATTATTCCAGCCCATCATGTCATTATTCCAATCAATTTGAACGCTATCCAGCTCATTTGATCATTTTCAGGCCTATTTGGTGTTCTTTCAAGCCTATGTGGTGTTCTTTCAAGCCTATTTTAATACGTTTGATCCGTCTCCATAGACACGTCGTATTGTATTTAAATGAACACTAGAAAGTTGTCAATGTCAAGTAAATAAACATGTGTTTGTGTGTCCATAGAAAACAAATTGTGAATAATTAATTTCTTGAAGAAAAGGTAATGTATCCGAGGTTGTTCGAGGTAGGTATGGAATCGGGGTTGTGGGAGGATTATTTTATGTTATCAAATATTTGACTCTCTTCTAGTTTTCTCATAATGTTGATCAGACAAAATAGAAAATGTAAACAGTTTTGAATATCTCGGTTGACCTCTAACAAGAGATTGAGATGGTATGAATGAAATTAAAATAACAAGCATCACTTTACAAAAAGCTGTGTTAACGAGTCATCCATATAATATGGACGAAGAAGAGAAGACATAGAACAATCCAGAAGAAACCCAAAAGTTAAAGAAAATTAACTGAATGATGCTACAAATACGAATGATAAAATGTGGTTAGTTTTTACATCTAATAGATACAAATGCTAGTCACCTAACGGACACATTCACCAGTAACGAGCTGGAAGAGGCTTTAAGGACCTGAAACCCAGAAAGTCGCCCGGAAAGATGGGATCACCAATGAGATGCTTAAAAACTTGGGAAACAGAGCAAAGGTCGCTATACTGTCCGTTCTCAACATGTCGTGGAGAACAGGCATAGTACCGCAAGAATGGAAAGAAGCAATCATGGTACCCATCATAAAACCAGGCAAAAATAAACTCGACCCAGCGAGTTACAGACCAATACGCCTCCTAAGCTGCACGGGCAAACTTATGGAGCGCATGGTGAACAAACGCTTATCCTGGCACTTGGAAAGCAAAGGGCTGCTTATGGCACAACAAGGCGGTTTTCGGAGATACAGATCCACAGAGGATCAAGTAACCTACATTGTCCAGGGAATCGAGGACGGTTTCAAGAAAAGAAACAGACACTGGTGGTCCTGGTAGATATGGAGAAGGCATTTGACACAGTCTGGAAAGAAGGATTAAGGCTCAAACTCCTCACCCTCGGCGTAAAGGGAAGAATGTACAATTGGCTCGATAGATACCTAGAGAACAGAACAGCAAGAGTTCAGGTTCAGGGGTACAAAAGTATGAAGGCCACACTGGAGCAAGGAGTCCCCCAAGGAGGAGTGCTCTCACCGACTCTCTTTCTAGTCTTCGTCAATGACATTGCAACATGCCTCCCAGAACGAGTTCACTCTGCCATGTATGCCGACGACTTGGCAATATGGGCGAGAGAAGAGTCAATGCCCACAGCAGAAAATCGACTGCAAGCTACGTTAAATAACCTTGAAGTGTGGTCAGCAAAGTGGAATATGAAAATAAATCCTTCAAAGACCACTTACACTGTGTTCTCCCAGAATAACAAGGATTACAAGATAACGCTTAAAGTCAATGGGCAGAACCTTCCAGAAAATAAAACCCCAACGTACCTAGGAGTCACACTCGACAGAAAGCTGACTTGGTGCACCCAGATCGAAAATGCTACGGCAAAAGCGAGACATAGGCTAACAATGATGCGTAAACTCGCAGGTTCCACATGGGGAGCAAACACCAGAATTCTCAAGACACTTTACTCTGGTAGAGTGCGACCGGTCCTAGAGTACGGTATGGCAGCGTGGAGCAATGCATCGAACAAGCAATTCGCAAAAGTGAGCAGCAGTCAAAACCGGGCCCTACGCATTATCACTGGAGCCATAAAGTCCACGCCCATCAAGGCGATGGAGACCATCACAGGCATCCAACCAATGACTGACCGAAGGGACAAGAAAGTAGTAGTACTTGCGGAAAAACTCAAACGGCTCAAATCTCATCAAATGCATGAAAGAATGTATGAATCCGGAAAGTGGAGAATACAGAGATCTAACTTTGTTAGAATCTCTAACGCACTGACCACAGACCATCCAGTCCTGTCCAAATGCACAGCCAAACCAATCCCGGCAATCGACAAGTGCCCGCCATGGAAAACAAAAATGCCAGAACTAAGGAAATCAATCCCAGGCATAATTAGCAAAAGTGATCAAACAAACCTCGACAGAAAAACTGCAGCAGAAGAGCACATAGAATCAGAGTACCCTGAAAATGAGTGGACGCACGTCTACACGGACGGATCGGCAAATAACGCAATAAGCGATGGCGGAGGAGGAATAGTGCTTAAAATCTCAAAGAAAGTCACGGTCAAGAAAGCGATTGCAACTGGCAAATACTCGAATAACTACCGAGCTGAGGCAGAGACAATCAAAGAGGCGGCCGAAATGATCTTGGAGAGAAGAAACACTACACGCAACAAGGTCGTGATATTCACCGATGCTCTATCGGTCATCACGGCACTCAAATGCGTCGGCAAAACTGAGATGAATGAGCTCAAACGTCCCTCGCTGAACTAACGAGTTCACTCAAACGCACTGTCATCCAGTGGATACCGTCACACTGCAACATTAGGGAAACGAAGCGGCGACAAGCTAGCCAAAGAGGGCGGGCGATCTACCCCAGACTGATCTCGAGATCAGCTATGAGAAGTCAAACAACCATCGTTCGCACTATCGAAGCAAATGGGCAAAAGACCACCCGCAGTACACAGACAGTGACGGATACTATGGTCTCGCTCGCAGTGAACAAGTTGCCATATTTCGCCTCCGTACCGGCCACAACAAGCTCAGAGCCCACATGTTCCATAAATTTAAAATTGGCACAACTAGCTTGTGCCCATGCAATATGGCAGACATGACGGCAGAACACGTCTTGCAAGACTGTCAAAGTTTAGCAGGTATACGAAAAGAGTACTGGCCACAACACACAGAGCTTCGCAAAAAGCTGTACGGAGGAACGGAGTCCCTAAAACAAAGTAAATTCATGATAGAAGTTGGTCCATCAGGCTAGGCCGGGAACGCAAGAGAGAAAGAGATACAAATGATTGAAGAAGATTACTATGGAAGAAGACATTCCTGCACAGAGAAGAGAAAGAACACGGAGAAAATAGATTCAGGATGTACTTGATGATATCAGCATCATACCGAGAAATTTACAGAGAATAATAGCCGTCCATCGCAAGCGATGATGAAACAATCTCAGACGTGTGCTGTTGCACCTCTCTGGTGTTTGCGGCGGTGACTGTAGAGTTCAATCCAAGAACAGAATCCCCGACCACAGGTGGGGCATACATGGTAAAGGTTAGCCATGTGCGTGTTGTGTGCTCTGTCTTTTCGCGCTGCTTGTTTTCTCTGTGACTCAACAATACGATGATTCTCAGCTATTCGGGTTCCTCTTTTGTTGTTACAGCGCCCGTTTGGCGATCTTGCGCAAGGGATTCCCAGCACGTATTGTCTATATCGAAGCATTTCAGAGACACTTTAAGAGTGTCTTTAAAGCGTTTTTCTGTCCACCAGCTAAACGTCTGCCCCCTTCAAGCTTGCCATACATCAACTGTTTTGGGATGCGTTTATCAGGCATTCGAGCAACGTGACCGACCCATCTCAGTTGGGCCTTCTGCAACAGAGTGTTGACGCTTGGGATCTTTGCTCTTGTAAGGATTTCGCTGTCTGGAATTTTGTCCTGCCAGTTTATTTTTAGTATTCTGCGTAGAAAGCTTGTGTGGAAATGGTTTAATTTTCTTGCGTTGTCTGCTATACACTGTCCATGTCTCGCTTGCGTACAGCAGCGTGGTTAGCACTATGGCCTGGTAAACTTTCAGCTTTGTGACTATGCTTATCCCTTCCGTTCCCACACAGTGACACGTAACCTTCCGAACGCAGCACTGACTTTGGATATCCTATTGTTGACCTCAGAATCTATGTTTGCCGATCTGGATAGGAGGCTGCCAAGATAAGCAAAGTTGTCCGTTGACTGGAGACGCTGGTGTTTAATGTTGCTGACTGGATCGTAATACTGTTCTCTAGGGGCGGGTTGGAACATGACCTCTATTTTTTTGGTGTTAATGGTGAGGTCAAACTTATCACAGGCCATTGAGAACTTGTCCATGTAAGTCTGCATTTTTTCCGCAGAGTTGGTAGCGAGGGCGCAGTCATCAGCAAACAATAGGTTTGAGATAGTTGATTCTTTTACCTTGGTGGAGGTTTTAACCTCCGAAGATTGAATAGAGGTCTGTCCTGTATCTAATCTTTACCCCCATGTTCGTCGCCTTCCCAAAAGACATCCGTGAGTATGGCAGCAAACATCATGCTGAAGAGTGTTGGGGCCAGTACACAGCCCTGTTTGACGCCGTTGGTGACATGGAAGGATTCCGACAGCTCCCCTTCGTCAAGTACACGTGCCATCATGCCCTCGTGAAACTGTTGGACGATCTTGATGAATTTCACTGGGCATCCAAATTTTTCCATGATCTTCCATAGCCCCTCTCTGTTGACCGTGTCGAAAACCTTCGTCAGATCGACAAAGACCATGTAAAGGTTACGGTGCTGCTCTTGGCATTTTTCCTGTAATTGGTGAGCAGCAAATATCATGTCTGCTGTTCCACGACCTGCTCTGAAGCCACATTGGGTCTCAGGAGTAAGTCCTGTTCCAGGTGATCGATTGATCGATTGAGGAGGACTCTGGCCAGTATTTTGCCAAATTGAAGGGGGGAGATCCCCTGTGTTTATCGCAGGCCGGGGTTTTCCCTTTCCGCTTGTACAGGTGACAAAAACCCTAGTTCCTGTGGCAACGTTGTTGTACCAAATGGACAAATAACCCTGTCAATTTTAGCATCAGCATGGTCCCCCCTTCGTATTTTTGGTTGGTATTGAGCCCGCCCCCGGGCCCCCCGCTGGACATCGGTTTGGGCCTTTTGACCTCTGCTAAAAGGGGGAGATCGCAAGGCATTGATTGGGCCCTGGCATGGCCATGGCTTCATAACATATTTGATGATGGTTGAGGACAGAAAAGGTTCTGCCCGGGGTTTAGATCTGAGGCTTGCAATTAGTAGCCTTGCTCCATCTGAGAGATAGGGGGGAGATTGTTGGGGGCCAAAAATTTTTTTTGGGGCATGTGGGCGTTTGGAATCATGTCTGTCTGCATTATTTGGATTTCATCAGTTTTTTTGCTTAGCCATTTGTAATTTCCCGATTCTCTTTTCCCGACATCTAGGGGAAAGGGTGTTTTTTGGGTGATGATGATGGGTATTTTTATGTGCTCATGTTATGTTTCGGGGGGAAATACATTTTTTCAAAACCCGCGGGTTTGGGCAGAGGTCCATGAGCCAGAGGTAATAGGCACAGGGTCCTGAGGCAGCCAGTCCCGTCCCCGTTGGTTTCCAAAATGAAAGTCCTTCAACTTGTCGTCCAGGTCTCTTATTAAACTTTCGGTGACAGCGGAGCTTTTCAATTTGGAGACTGCCAGCTTTTTTGTTGGTTTGAGACCTGTGACGTTTTCTAGACATGATGCGTAGGTTGAGCTTTGACACGATCAATCTATGATCGGGCCAACATTCTGCTCCGCTCATAGCCTTTGTGACTCTGACGTCACGTCTGTCACTTTTCCTAACTAGGACGTAGTCAATGAGGTGCCATTGTTTGGAACGGGGAAGCATCCATGACGTTTTGTTTCGGGATGGTAAACGAAACAAGGAGTTTGTGATTGTTAGGTCATGGGCAGCACATAGTCTGAGTAATAGAAGCCCATTACTATTGCACTTGCCCACGCCGTGTACTCCTAGTACTCCATCCCAGACCCGATAGTCTGTCCCTACTCTGGCATTGAAGTCCCAGAGTATGATGAGCTTCTCAGACCTTAGGACCACTGAGATGGCTGAGTCAAGGTCCTCGTAGAAACCATCCTTGTTGATTTCGCTTGGATTTGTCATTGTCGGGGCGTAGACGCTGAGTAAAGTGGCATCTTTTTTTCTCCTAGTGAGATCTGAAGAGTCATCACTCTGTCACTGACACCTTTTGGGAGTCTGGTGAGGCCGCGCACAAGATGAGATTTGACAGCAAACCCTACACCAGATTCCCGACGTTCTGTATTGAATCTTCCACTCCAAAAGAAAATGTAACCACCGCCCACCTCTGACAGCTGACCCTTGTCAAGGAGTCTGGTCTCACTCAAGGCAGCTATGTCGATATCGTAGCGTGCCAGTTCTCTAGCCACGAGTGCAGTCCGTCTCTCAGGTCTTTCAGCTTTGTTGTTATCTAATAGTGTTCGCACGTTCCACGCGCCTATGGTGAGCTTTAAGCGTGTTCTTCACGTTGTGTGATTTGTGTTGTGTTTAGTTGTCTGAAACTGTAGCTTGCGCTTTATTTGGATTATAGTGAGGAAAAGTTGCGCTATTCGCCAACCCCACTCTCTCGTCCAGGACTATCTGTATCCAGGGGCAAGAGAAGTCAAGACGAATGGAGATAGTGACAGATGCAGTGGATGACCAGGACTTTCTAAAGTGCCTCGCCGTGCTCTATGCGGTCCACACCGCTCTGCTGTGATCCGCCTTTCTAACTGCTGAGCCAGCTAGTGGCCTCATCCGCGAAAGATAATAAAACAAATAGAACTATTCAGAAAGAACTCAAAATCAAAGAAAACTGGCTGATGTTACAAAAAATAAAGAGAAAATTGAGGTATTTTCGACATATAAAAAGACACGAAGGACTCGAGAAAATCATCATGTAAGAAGGCATACCGGCAAAGTGGAGAAGATCATCATGTAAGAAGGCATACCGGCAAAGTGGAGAAGATCATCATGTAAGAAGGCATACCGGCAAAGTGGAGAAGATCATCATGTAAGAAGGCATACCGGCAAAGTGGAGAAGATCATCATGTAAGAAGGCATACCGGCAAAGTGGAGAAGATCATCATGTAAGAAGGCATACCGGCAAAGTGGAGAAGACCATCATGTAAGAAGGCATACCGGCAAAGTGGAGAAGACCATCATGTAAGAAGGCATACCGGCAAAGTGGAGAAGATCATCGAGAACGGCGAGACCGGAAGTTCAGGATGTAACTGATGGTTGAATATGACGGGCAAAAGTCGGGACATCTGTCCTAAGAGAGAGAGAAATTCGAAAGACTGTTGGTGGCAAAGTTCTGCTCAGGACAAGCCTATTTGATGTTGAAGAAAAATTATGAAGGACTGTAAGCGTGGGAAAGTTTTGCTCAGAACAAGCTATTGGATGATGATGATTGTTCATACAATTGTTCATTGATGGGAATATTGAAGGCTGACAATAAGAGATGCAAGGAGACTAGGGCTGAGTCAACTCTTATTGCATGCGTTGTAGGTAGCAGCATTACTATTTTGGCTCCCTTTCGAGCCCCAGCACCACACGGGTGACAAAGGCAATAATATCTAGTTACTAAGGTATCACATTTTGACAGGGTTTATTTCGTGTGCCTCTATTCCCTGATAAAGTTTTGTGTGTGGAAACCTAGATAGCTTACTAATATACTTGGCACAACAAACATTTGAGTTTTGTTAGTTCTCTGTAATCTATTTTTTTAAATATGAATAATGTTCATTCGGTTTTGATTTAGATCATATTTCAATCATACTTAATACATGCTTCAACCATACTTGATACAATATTCAATTATACTTGATACATGCTTCAATCATACTTGATACATTTTTCAATCATACTTAATACAAACACACTTAATGCATACTTCAATTATACTTGATACAATCTTCAATCATACTTGAAACATCCTTCAATCATACTTGATACAAACTGCAAACATACTTAATGCGTACTTCAATCATACTTGATACATACTTCATACGTGTTGGATACTATTTTAAAACATACTTGATACATGCTTCAAACTTACTTGAAACATGCTTCAGACGCGTTTCATATCATTGTAAAACGTGCTTGATACATGCTTCAAACATGCTTTCTTCCACTGATCTGATATATACACTATCTTTAAACGAAGACCAAGAATGAACTATTTTACGGCTCAACAAAAAGCTGTTATCCAGAAACTATAATTTGAAATACAAGTGTTCATTGTCAGAAGTACATCCATGGGAACCAGTTTAATGTCTGTCACTGTCTGTCACTGTTTGACACTGTCTGTCACTGTCTGTCACTGTTTGACACTGTCTGTCATTGTCTGTCACTGTTTGACACTGAACATATATTTATTTCCCTTCTACAACTTAGACATTTATAATCTCTAGACCACAAGATGCGTATATACTGTATTCTCGTGTGTTGTTGAATTAATTTTTCTCTAATAGCTGTACATTGAAAAACTTAACCACTATGATTTAAATTGGTGCCACATATTTCTTATATAGAATGTCAGATTTTTTTAATAGGATTTATGGCAGATAACAGTCAAATTCTGAGAGCCGCAGTAGCGAAGTTGTTAGTGAACTCGCTTCTCAAGGCTGGTGGTCTGTGTTCAACTCCCGCAGTACGCGTGTAATTTTTCCCGACCGCGACGGCTCTCAGGTCGACCCAGCCTCAACTGGGTACCAGACATGCTCTGGGAAAGTAAAGGCGACCGGCGTGATACTGACCACATCACCCATCGTGTGCCGACGGTCAATGAAAATACAGACATAACACTGAATTGCCCTATATACTACGAGGTATGAAAGGGTTCCTTTACCGTTTGTTTTACTTAAGTGTCAAATTCTACATTATATATTATATAATATATAATTGCATTCACCCGCTTTCAGATTAGAAGACTTAAAGTGAAGATACTTTAAGAGAACAATGGGTTTCTATGGTGGGATTCAAGTAAACAGATTAGAAACTTTAAGATAATGTAAGTTAGTGACAGCCCATGTTCAGAAGGGAGTAAGGACTACGCCATCTACGTACAAATATAACAACTACCCCAGTTATACATATAACATCCTCTGCAATACTAGCTATATTAGTCATAGCTATGGACAGATGAGAAATCCCTTATTTGTACTCTACAGTCTTCCCAGATGTAATGGTGGCAATGACTCGCTGAGATATGGAAAGTCATGTAAAGAAAACATAGAATTTACTACTTCAAATTCATTCTTCACATTTAATACTACTTTGTAGTATATGTAGTCACTAACAACCACACTTCATTTCTAGTTCTAGTAATGGTAACTAACACCCATACTCCACAGCTAGCTCTAGTATTGTGAAATCACTAATACCAAAAATGTGAAAGGTGTTTACTTCACAACTATATGATAGGGGCTAAATGTAAAGTTCCTAACACCCATACTTCACATCCAGTATTTTGAAGTCACTAACACCCATACTTCCCTTCTAGTATTGTGAAGTTACTAAAACCCATACTTTACAACTACATGATAGGTGTTAAATGTAAAGTCACTAACACCCATACTTCACTTCAGTATTTTGAAGTCACTAACACCCATACTTCACTTCTAGTATTGTGAAGTCACCAACACCCACACTTCACATGAAAAATGAAAATCGTGGCATATCCTTTACAGGACGTAGCTATTTCTTGACACCACTTATACGTTCAGTAGTTTGCCATTGCTTTCTGAACGGTATACTTCACATTTAAATATTAAACTTTGGTATTGAATAGATTACTAATATTCCTTCTTCACTTTTCTACATCCTGATATAGTTGTTTACCTTCACAGTAACCTCTATCACACAGTACATTTGGGTAATTCAAGAGCTAATCTTCTTTATGTATCCTCCAAGTACTGTAGTACTAGCTTATAAGCTTATATTGCCTTTGTCACCAAATATGACTAGCTAGAGCAATACTGTAAAGCTAACCATTGTAAGAGCTGGCTTTCAAATCATCATCGTTCAGTTTTATTTACCGCTCGGGAATCACGGCAAGTACATACAAGTCGATAAGTGGCCATTGAAAAAGATCAATGTACCCGATAAAATATCAACTTCTCACAAAGGTAAAAATCGATCTTCACTTAAGGGAGATTTAAGGTACTAAGTGAATTCTTATTGGTTAGATTCGTAATCGCAGTTAGAGCACTCGATTATTTGTATATGTATGTTTGTATTCGTGTGTGTGTGTTTGGGTGTAATTGTATATGTGGGCGCATGTGTGTATGTGTTAGTGCAAGTGTGCACGTATGTTTATGTGAATGTTGTCTATGTTTCTGAGATTGATGTGATGTGCGTGTGAGAGCATAATCTCTGTAGCAAATGTGCAATATTTCCTGAATTTGTCACATTATGAATGAATTTATATATGTGTATGGCTGTGTGCGTGTGCATGCACAGTTTTATTTTGATATTTTTCTAGCTTTTTATTGGCTAAGTGGTTAAGCTTTCTATTGTTGTGTGTGTGTGTTATTGGCTAAGTGGTTAAGCTTTGTGTGTGTGTGTTATTGGCTAAGTGGTTAATCTTTGTGTGTGTGTGTTATTGGCTAAGTGGTTAAGCTTTGTGTGTGTGTGTTATTGGCTAAGTGGTTAAGCTTTGTGTGTGTGTGTTATTGGCTAAGTGGTTAAGCTTTGTGTGTGTGTGTTATTGGCTAAGTGGTTAAGCTTTGTGTGTGTGTGTTATTGGCTAAGTGGTTAAGCTTTGACTTGTGTTCCGAACGTCGTGGGATCGAATCCGGACAACGTCGTTCTATGTACGTGTGCATATTTCTAGAGACCCCTCAGATTGTTGTCAAAGGAGTTCGTGCTTTATGCAATACTCTCAGCAGGTGGCATGCAATTTCTGCGGAGAGGGACCGAGCTATGTGCGGTTTTTTGTTTTTTTTCCGATCCGGAAGTACTTGAGCTGAAAGCTCTTCGGCTCGGTGCCATGGACATCGTAACCCTTCGGTTCGGTGATACGAGCACCGTAAATCTGGGGAACCTGTAGCTTTTCTGCCAGTCCGCGGAGTTGAACCCGCACTTACAGAGGACTAGTCACCCGTAGTCCAACGCGCTACGAATAAGCTGGGCACTCGGCTGCCATGTGGGTAAAACCGGGCAATGAAGTAAATCCTTCGGCTTTAGACCTATTTTTTGGTATCAATTATTCATTTTCTTTCTTTCTTCTACTTCTCATAAACCCTATTGAAATATCAAATTGTATCCAATCAAAAAAGCTAGATTAGTTCGCTCCAGGTCATTCGCGTCTCTTCTTTTCCTCTGACTGCAGTTCGTCTCCATGTTTCTCTCAAGTTTCCACTACTTCTTTTAACTAGTGGAACTAATTTCAGAGCCACATGAGGGTGTCTGGACCTATGCATTCTTAATGTATGTCCAAATCATTTCCATACCCTCTTATTGGTTTCTTTGTTGAAATCGTTGATGTCGGTGATCTCAGTATTATATATTCTTTGATCCCAATATATTCATATAATATTTCTTGAATATCTACCTTTAAAGCTTCTTATGCGACTGTCTGTGTTATTACGTGTGTGCAATGTATCTGATCCGTACAGTAAGACAGTGCACACATTGCATTTGTATATATTGAGTTTAATTTGCGTCCTACAAGCTGATGATCTCCTTATGTTGTTCAGGGATCTGAATATTGCAGTTGCCATTCAAATTATTGCGTTATCTTCTTTTCTCCCATTCTCGTCTATGATTTCATTGTTGCCAAAATATTAGAACGTTTCCACCTTAGCTATCTTCATTTCATATTCTCATTGGTTTAGATTTGTTTTGCTTTTATTAGCATTACTTTACTTCCTTACTTCTATAAATATTAATTGTTATTACGTATCAGTGGCCGTTTGTAGCTTAATTGTTATTACGTATCAGTGGCCGTTTGTAGCTTAATTGTTATTACGTATCAGTGGCCGTTTGTAGCTTAATTGTTATTACGTATCAGTGGCCGTTTGTAGCTTAATTGTTATTACGTATCAGTGGCCGTTTGTAGCTTAATTGTTATTACGTATCAGTGGCCGTTTGTAGCTTAATTAGTGAATAATATCACTAAGCAGTGGTTCAGTTCGTTCCAAATTGTTCAACTAAGGTTTCATTTGTACGAAATCATCGATGGATACGATTTTGCTCAGTCTTATATACCTCACGACGTTACGAATTCATGTTTAACTAATTGGTAGGTAGCTTAGTTGATGCAAAACGTTTTGTTATATAATTTAGCATAGCAAACAAATGAAAATCAAGTTAGAACTTACGTAATACAAATGGTGGCGAATGATTGAAGGTGTATTCTATTACATATATAAAGAAAGGTCACTTAATGACAAATGTTGCCTTCACTTCTATAAATGAAAGCAATGTTGCGTACATAGCTAATGACAGTTCGGTAGGAAAAATTGAACTGATTAATTCCAGGGATTCCGATTTGACTTGACTTGAATTGATTTGAACACGGAAATGCTTAGTTATAGACAAACTTGACAATCGTACTGTATAATTTCGACAAGTATACCAGATCAACATCGCGGTAAATTTAGTAATAACATATAATAACATTCTTACAGAACTAAAGGTTTGGGTGGGCAAAAATACTTTTGGAACGTCGTCACTGTTACCTATATAAAAAGGCAAAAATCAAGAATTTCTGTCAAGTGGATTATTTTATATCGGTCGGTAAAGATGATCACGAATTTTGGAACGAACTTTAGTTCAAACATCGCGGCGGCCATTTGGAAGCAAATTCGTTCCTGCGGATTTTTCCGAAAGGTAAAAATAGACCTAATGGGCATTTGTAAGAAAATAGATCTCCAATTGCAAGGGAAAGATAAAGAAATGTTCAAAGAAATTAAAACAATAACAGCTGAATTAAAACCATCATTGCATACGATATATGACCAAAATGGAAACACACTGATGGAAACCAAGGCAATATTAGGAAGATAGAATGATTATTGTAGGAAAATGTATGGAGATAAAACAAAAAACCCAGACAGAATTATGGAAAGTGAAGAAAAAGAGCCAGAACCTATAATAGATGAAGTACGCTCAGCTATAACAAGTTTGAAGAAGGGGAAGACACCAGGATGCGACGATATACCAACTGAACTAATACAGGCAGGCGGGGAGACTAGCGTAAGAATTTACTATACAATTACTGCGTGAAGATCTGGAATAGTGCAGCCTGGTTCAAGACATGGAAAAGGTCAATATACATCCCCATCACAAAGAAAGGAAACTTAAAGTTGTGCAATAACTACCATACCATCTCATTAATCAGCCATGCCAGACAAATCCTACTGCGGATGATCATGAAAAAGATAGAAAGAAAGCTGGAACACAAAATCCATGAAGTTCAGTCAGGTTTCAGACATGGCACTGGTAGAGGCTCCAGAGACCACATTTTTAACACGAGAAACATCATTGAAAAATGTAGAGAATATAATGTGGATCTCCATACCTGTTTCATAGATTACACCAAAGCGTTCGAGAATGTGCAACATCAAACATTATGGAACAATATGAAAGACATGGGGTTCCCATCACATTTGATACAACTAATAGAGACACTTTATTACGAACAACAAGCCGCAGTCCGAATAGTGGGAGAAACATCAGAATGGTTAGAAATGCAAAAGGGTTTAAGACAAGGATGCATACTCACCCCATATTTATTCTACATCTATGCAGAGCATATAATCCGAAATGTTAAGAATGACGAAAACTGTAAATTTTTTGACCCATTTACAATCAGGGGAAATATGATTCCAGAATTAAGGTACGTAGACGACATAGTACTGCTCTCAAATAGTGCCACCTGCTTGGAACATCTAGTTAGGTCAGCCAAGAAGCACAGCGAAGATCATAACATTTTTCTGAATATAACGAAAACTACAAGTATGTCCACCGACAAATCAAAGTCTCAACCAAAAATTATCATCAACAATGAAGACATTGAGAACGTCACAGATTTTGAGTATCTTGGATCTATAATTACCAACAATGGAAATTGTACGAAAAAAAGAAAAGTCAGCATGAAGAAATTATGGCACGACACAAACAAAGAAACAAAAGTAAGACTTCTGAAAACATGCATATTCACTGTCGCAATATATGCATGCAAATCGTGGACCATAATACGAACATTAAAAAACCAAATTGAAGCTTTTGAAACAAGATGCTATAGAAATGTTCTTAGAACATCCTGGACAAAGAATAGAAGAAACAAAGATATCCTACAAGACCTGAATATCAAGGAGCATTGGCTCATAAATAACATCATGTCCCAAGAGATGAAATAGTTTGGCTACATTAAGCGCCATAGTGGTCTGGAGAGAAAGGTAATGGGGGGCAAAGTTCCTGGAAAACTAAACATGGGACGACCAAGACGATGGTGACAGCAGAACATCAAAGAAACTCTGAACATGACGCTGGCAGAGGCAGGAGAACTTGCAAGAGACATAGCTTTTTAGAAGGGCTGTTATGAATGCGACGTTCTGCAAGGGACGTTCTACTACTTTTGAAAATAGACCTCACCGTTCAGATAGCAATGGACAACTATTGAACGTATAAATAGTGCACAGAAAATTGACAACTGGTTTACTGTGGTTGATGACGAAGTCCTGAAAAAGAAATGCCACGATTTCCATTTCATTTCCTCAGCTGCAACGTGGTATAAGTCTGCATGATATCTTATTTGTTTCAAATGTTGTATGATATCTATTTTCTATTTAAACAAATGCACAGATCGGTGGTGTGGAGTGTTGCCAATCTAGCATTTTTAATGCTAGATCCAGCTTTATTGTGTGCGATCTAGCATTAACATTTTGGATCTAGCATCTAGCAGGAAATCTATCATTAAAATAAAATTAGTTAGCATTTTTAACTTTTCTTTTAGTTTGATCCATGAATCAAAAAATCGACAAAAACAAGACGAGCAAACACAGAAACTTTACTACAGCGAGATCCGGGTAATGCTTGTGCTGCATCATTACCAATAAACGTTTTTGTTTACCAGGCTGATATTATAAATTCCGTAAGGGAGAGAGGGCGTGTACATGATTCACGTAATAGCGTTGAATCCACAACACTAACCAGACTGCAAGAACTCAAAGTTAAGTGTGGTGTAGCTCGACAAGAACGCTATGCTGGCAGACAAAGAAGAATTGTAAACCAACAAAGAACCGGTGTCGTTAGTCGCCACACGCTGATGGACATACTGAGGAGAGATCGGAGCACTTATGGACTAATTTGTTCGACGAGCAGTGATGGTGATCCGACGACTAAACTAAACTAAACTAAACGTTTTTGTAAGTGAGACTTATACATGGTTTTCTAAGAGTTCACTGAGACAAATTTCTTACATTCAACATTACCAGGGCATTAATGATAAGAAACTACTGAAGATCTTAAATTCTTGTGCAACAGGTGGTTAGCTATTGAACCAGCAATCAGCAAAATGTTAAGCCAGTGGATTGAATTGCAGACTCATTTTCAATTATCAAGTTCTAATGAAAAATGTTACATCACCACTTTACCGTACGAAATATATTGCGACCATCAGAACGAGTTATTTATATTATTTTTGCATCCAATTCTAAAACATGTTCAAGAAGTGAACAAACATTTTGAATCAAATACTGCTGATAAAACAAAATTGCTTTCTGATCTCATATCTATTTTTTATTACATCTATTGCTAAACATGTTAGTACTGCCAACAAGCAGCATTTATCCTCGCGATCCTAACACTAACATGTTAGTACTGCCAGCAAGCAGCATTGATCCTCGCGATCCTAACACTAACATGTTAGTACTGCCAACAAGCAGCATTGATCCTCGCGATCCTAACACTAACATTGAAGAATTTCTGGATACATATCCAGAACTAGGTTCTAGATTTAATAAATGGCTTGGGGAATTGGTAATTAGTAAAAAAAATTCAAACTTCTCAAGTAATTCACATCCGCAAAAGGGCACAACACCTTTTGATTAGACTGTACAAAGAGATGCATAATCGTCTGACAGAAAACAATGATATTTTGAAGAATATAAGCGTGTTCTTATAGTATAAAATACATTGACACATATTAAGGAATATATTATTCTCCAGCCAGAATTAGTTCATTTCGATGAATAAATGAAGTCATCAACTGAGATTCAATACAACAGCATACATTTAGTTAAATGGACTGATATTGCAACCAATGAGAGATTTTGGTCTGCAGTTTTCAATTATAGAGATTCTTGGGGAGGTAACTCCTTCAAAGAAGTTGCAACTTTTGCCCTAAGTTTATTAATTTGGAAATATTATAATGCTGAAATGGAACGGTTCTCCAGCAGCATGAATATCGTGAAAAATAACATGAGAAACAAAATGCAGATAATAATAAATGTTGAAAAAACTTTGAATTACCTAAAGATGTCACCGCCAAAATTGGAACTATGAACTCATATGACCCAATAAAAACTTCAGAAGATGTGCATTCTGATTGCTCAAGGCACCAGAAGATGTGCAGTCTCACTTCTCAAGTTGCTATGAAATACTATTCAAGCTGTAATTAATACAACACAATTGGTAAGTAAAATATTTTTGGCATTTTTCTTGCATTCAAAAATAGTTCAAGCATTTTTCTCTAAAATAAAGCATTAAAAGTCGATTTACATTTGGCAACCCTGGTGGTGTGACGGATTATTTGTACGCATTAATGTGTCGTCTACATTTGTTATGTATTTTTATATTTGTTTACAATAATAAATCTTACATTCTTTTTTATCAATCGCTAACTGCAGACAAATCTTAAATCCGTAATCCCCATCTTACTTAAATGTATATATACAAATATCTCCCTCTACGGTACTAATAGCAGATCACAAAGTAAAACATCCCCTCTCCCTCTTCCCGACGACGTGTTCCAGGATCATCCTGCTCACAAACTCCCTTACTCAGCAATTGCTTTATTTCAAATCTGAAATTCCCACGTGTACCGTCTGGAGGCATCAACTAGAATTGTCCAAATTTCAGTACATCAATCTCCTTCAATCTAGGAGTTTCTCCCCCAATTCCGAAGTTATTCTTAGCTGTTGACGTAATTTCCTGTCTCGATAATGAAACTTGGGTTGCTCACTGTAATATATGCACGAACTACACACCAAAACAAGGAACTGATCAAACAATGAAACTACAAACATGGTTCCATTTTCTGAAGGTACACTGTGAGATCAGAAATCAGAAGTATACCTCGACAGACGACATCCATTAGCCAAGTACACATACGAAGGGTCTGAATATTTTGGTAATAGCTGGATGAATCAAATACGTATCAAATACATGTACTGACAAATCGGATGTATTACTCTATAACAGCACTGTTCAGTGCAGCACCCGCGGGAGCCATGACGCGCATGCACTCTGTTCGACTCCGACGGAGTTAACGGTATTCATAATTTAAAGACAACAAGGTATTTCAGAATAACATTATATTTCAGTTTGTTTTATAACACAATTATGAACACCGACTTACTATTTTTGCATTCTTGTTTTCTTTTGCAACAAATTTACTGCCTTTAATCTCACTCTTTGCTTTTTTTGTTCCTGAAAAAAGAGTCTTTCGCAACCCATCTCTTCAAACAAATAACACATCTGAACCAGAGCCAACTATAAACTTGTGGGCCTTCGGACTCAGGTAAGAATTATGGGAAATCAGACCACAACTACGCCACGTGACCTCGCATAATCAACACAAAATGCTAAATCGAAGTTATATTATGCAAGAAGTTAAGTTTAACAATAAGGAACATCAATATTATGAATATGTTTCACCAATAACTAACCATAGACTCACATAATTGAGTAAAATTGCAAAACAAAACATGCAGTGTTCTATCAAACATCTGTAATTTCCAGGCCCCTTTTCTGGTCTAGGTCAGGGAATCTCCCATCAGTTGTCTGGCCTAGTTATCTAGAGTTGGTTGTGTCTGAAACGACTCTGCTTTAATAAACCGAACACTATGGGATTTTAACTTTTGAGTGGCATAGACAGCTTCAGTTCAGTGTAGGAACGGTATCTACTTTATTATTTAACGATCTTAGTTATTCTTAAAAATTGATATTTCATCTGCAGTAACTACGAAACGTTACACAATTATTAATTATTACCATCTGTCATATTTTAAAAATGACTAAATGTCATCTGAAATATACTTGTAATTCTTAAAGGAAAAATCAGTATTACTGTATTAAATACAAAGATAAATCATTATATTTATTGTTTATTGGTCGTGTATCCATTAATAACAAAGACATGTAGTGTAGAGTAACATTCTTTACTAATCAAAGTAATTCTTATAATTAATATTTTCATGAATTATGAATGTCCATTAAACATCAGACTGTCCTCAACTTCCAGCAAATATGATGTGTCAAGTTTCACACTAATTTTGTAAGTATCATATAAAAAAGTAAATGTCTAGTCGGATTTTGTCTGTTATTATTTGTACTAGAATTACTATTAGACCATTCAAACTATTATTAATATCAACTTTAGCATTAAATTATCCCATTATTACTTAGATGTCCCTTTTGCTGACTTGTTCTATTGTATCTTGAAGAGTCCTATACATGCACATATTTCTTCTTCTTGAGCCTCTGTTGTTGTTACATATATTTGTACAAGTATGGTGTTTCTTGATTTTCCGCTGAGTCTTTCAGTAACAATTCTTTTGTTTATAGAAATGCACCCCTTCAGTGTGTAAGGTATTTTTGTTTAGATGTATAACTACTTCATTTTGTCCTCATTTTTATCCTCTATAGTTTATGAACTTTCTATTTTATGTGTAAAATTGATCTTGTTCATTAGATGTATGCTCCGATATTCCCAATATGTCGTAATTCAGTATTTCGATTTCAACCATACGATATTTACCCTCATTCATTGTTCTTTCATTCAACCTTCCTGTTTCTACTATCTTTTTACTTCCTTAAAGTCCGACGCTGGGGTCTTCTTTGATACCACAGTCAGGCCTTTGGCAGTAATCAGTTTCCCCACGTTGGGCTTGCCTCTAGTTTGTTTATACGATTCTCCTAGCCTGAGTGTCTCATCAAAGGATCTCGCTTCTATATGATTACATATTACTATTAGAGTTATCAATGTTGTACTGAGAAGGTAAATTCAACAATTCATCGCACAGGTGGGACACAATTCTTGCAAATGATAACAATGAAAATGATATTCATCAACATCATCCTTTAGCGTGTTCCTATCGGACTTAGCATCTCTAAGTGCTGCCCTGCCCAGTGTGAAGTGACTGGGATCTACTACGGTCATACTCAATTCATCTACAACATTTCTCACCCATCTTCTACCTGGTTGTCCTCTCCCATGTCTGCCCGGTATCATATCTTCCAGAATAGTCTTATCAAGAGGATAATTTCGTTTATCAATCCAAATATGAAATGAAATTATAGTGTTATCTACTTTTTCTCTGACTAAGGCATTTGACAAAGTCAGCAGGAAAAGTCTTTATAAAATATTAAAACATATCAGCTTTCCCCCAAAGTTGCTCCAATTGATTGCCTCCTTCAATGAGGACATGAAAGACAGCATACAGTTCGATGGCAGCATATCTGATAGTTTCGCGATTAAGAGTGGAGTCATGCAGGACTGTGTCCTTGCCCCCACTCTCTTTGGCATCTTCTTCGCAGTCCTTTGAACCACGATTTATGGGACGCTGATGGTGATGTATTCATCTGCACTAGACATGATGGTTCACTCTTTAACTTGGCTCGCTTAATGTAATATGTGATATCAGTGACCTAATTTTGGTGATGCTAAAAATAGATTTTAAAACAAATTTCAAATAATTATACAATCACAAAGAAAGAAAAAAATAAGTATGAAATATAATATGAAAACTATTAATATAGTCTATTAGTACCTTCATATTTACGCAATATATCCAAACATGAAGTTGTTTGAACAATAAATAAGGCAGTAATGAGGAAATTTGTAACTTCTAAATATTTCCATATTTTGAAGACACCAATAAATAAATAATTAAAAAAATAAGAGAAAATGATGCAGAACTGGTCTAGTAAGCAGCCCATAAAGAACTAACACTTATAGTCTTGATTAGGACAGTAATCTGAGTCACTAGATGCCATTTTTAAGCAAATGTGTGATTTTTGACAAGAGCAAGCGAAAACTCGTCTGAAGAAATTATCCAAAATGGCGGCCGTTCGGAAATGTCGGTGTAATAAAATCGTGTTTCTACCACTGAAGTCGGAGAAGGTTCGCCTGAATGGCTAGGGACACCTTATACACGATTAGTCGGCTTTCACGCAGAAATCAGTCAGATACGCCATAAAATGCTCCCTGACTATGCATGAATTCATAGCGGGCGGAGGCAGAAGAAGAGAACAAAAAAGCATGCTTTATTCAACGAGATTAGACATCTTAAAAATAAAAATATATTTTTTAACAATTTATTAGGTAATATCATTTGTTTTACATTATGAAACATAAATTATATGCTTTTAAATGTATAAATAACACACAAATACGGCTAGTTCTGGAGTCATGTAGCCATCTCAATTATAAAAGATATTTTCTTAGTACCCGAACGTTACAGGGTTAAGAGCCAAGACAAAATCGACGGAAATTCTTCTCAATGGACCTCCTTTTCGCTGACGATGCTGCCTTAGTCGTCCACAGTGATACTACACTGCAATGATTAATCAATAATTTGTCAAAGGCATGCGACCTATTTTCTCTGACTATAAGTGTCTCCAAAACAGTTGTTTTATGTCAGGAAGGTAATACAACAAATATCACTTTAAATGGCAACCATCTAACACCAGTTCAAAAATTCTGCTATCTTGGGTCCATGGTCACTGCCAGCCTTTCTCTTGATAAAGAAATCAACGCTCGTATAGGAGTGCGGCTACTACATTCGGCAAACTATCAAAGCAAACGTGGGACAACACAAAACTGACATTGCAGACGAAGATTCAAATATATCGAGCCTATGTAATTATCACTCCGAAACATGGACAGCCTACACGAGAGGATATTTAACATCTTTCATCTTCGATGTCTCCGCAAGATTATGAATATCAGGCGGTACGACAAGATAACCAACTCTGAAGTACTGCAACGTGCAAACCTGTCT
Source organism: Arion vulgaris (assembly GCA_020796225.1). Lineage (NCBI taxonomy): Eukaryota > Metazoa > Mollusca > Gastropoda > Stylommatophora > Arionidae > Arion > Arion vulgaris. Next base: position 23,220,930 of record CM036768.1, read on the forward strand.
TTCATCATGGGCATGCTCAATAGTAGATGACTAAGATAGTTGGGGCATGTGAGAAGAATGGAAACTTGTCTCATACCAAAACAAATGTTGTTCTGTGAACTTTCGGAGGGAAGAGGCACCAGGGCAGACCACTCCTCAGAATAAAGATGTTTGCAAAGCCTCAATGAACAACTTTTCTATAGCACATGGGAAAAACTAGCTGATGACAGAGTTGTGTGGAAAGCCAAATTGCGAAAGGGCGCAGAGTCTTTTGAGAAGAGACTTATGTATGAGCTGAACGTCAAGAGATAAAAGCGAAAACTCAGAAGTTGTCACAGTAAAATAATTGCAAATTGAGCGTCTCTAAAGACGAAAAACGCCATATATATATATATATATATATATATATGTTACTTTTCAACCACTTTTCTTCACTTTTAAGCTGTTATAACATTCCTTCTTGTTCTGGGCATGTGTTCTGAGTATGTGCAGTAAAGATATTACTCGATTTTTCAAATTTCGAAAATTGTATTACATATCTCAAGACGTTAAAGCCTCAAGCAATTAATTGTGATATAATCACTGAGTATAACAGGTGAATAAGACATGACGGTTTTCTGTCAATAATTTCTCTTTCACAATGCTCGAGATAAAACATTCAAACTTCAGAGCTGATCATTTTTATAAAAACGTTTTTAATTGTATGACAATTGTCATTTTCTCAAGAACATAATGAGAAAACAGCTGATATCTTTTTGCAGCAACCACATTTGTCTCCTGAACGGTCCTATGACAGTCTAGTTGTGAGAAGTCCGGCTGTGGTTTCTTGGCTACTGCGCATGGTAGGGTTGTTGCAGAGCGAAGCGGGGCATACAGGACAACTACTTCTAGTATGAGGATGGAGGTTGAGGCCGTTACTGCTGCCTTCCATTGGATCTCTGGGACTTCATTTACTGGGGTAGTTGTTGTATCTGACCCCCAGTCGATGCTTCACAAGATCCAGAAAGGAGGGCATGTTTCGGTATGAGTGGATGTCGTCTATAGAAGTTTATAACCTCCAGCGGCTTACCTGGATATACTGTCCTGGGCATGCGGGTGTTTACGGTAATGAGAGAGCGGCCAGGCTTGCATCAACCGCATCGATTGTTGGGGAGTTGAGGATGGATAAGGGGATATTCTTCGGTCTCTTCGCGACTGTCTGTTGGATGAGGACACTAAAATCGATGTTGAATCGATCAAGCGATTTAGACAGATTGGAGTTACCCGTTGTTCAAGTCGAACTGGATGCCTGAAAGGCAGAGTGAGAGGTGTGTTTAATCAGTGAGCCACATGAACCATCAGTATGCATACTCTTCGATATCTGTTGGGGAGACTGAGTACCTATGGGACTGCCCGGAGTGCAATGACGTCAGTTTAGTAACTAATAACCAATAACCAATTCAATACACACTTGAAGTCCGATTTATTCCAACCGCATTAACTTTCAGGTCGACCTGGCCTTAAATGTATAACAGGGAAACACTGTGAAGTAAAGGCAAAAGACGTGATGTTGTCCACATGCCAAATAGTGTGCCTTTGGTGAGGGGAAAATAGTCATAATTATGTATTCTCCAATAATAACACTTTGTATGAATGTGAGTTCTTTACCTTTCCCGTTTAGAGAGGGACAACTAAAAACAGAGAGAGAGAGAGAGAGAACGAGAGAGTAAGAGAGAAATAAAGAGAGAAAGTCAGTTTAAAAAGCGTACATTTTGTTAGGATGAAGTCAAATCATCGTATACTTGGGGATGATATAAGGAAGGTAAGATATCTCATCCTTTCAAGATGACAGGTTAATAGCTACCCAAGTCAGTCGATTGTTAACAACCAGCCCTAGCTATGCATGTTGATGTAAGCGACTTAAACAATAGATAAAATATATACTTACGTAGCGTAGACAACGCCTCAGGAGGACATGAGTCAGTGGCCATGGTCAATGGCAGTATCCAGGAAAACAAGACAAGTAAAATGATAGGAAATGTCTGTGAAGTCAAGCTATTAAAACGAAGAATACATATACATGGAGAAAGAGATAGAAAGCGATAGAAAGAGAGAGAGAGAGAGAGAGAGAGAGATAAATAAAACAAAATACTATATTTGAATCTGGCACAGGAAGCATTGATAAAACATCTAAAACAATTTAAAGCAAAGTATTTGACAATGAATGAGAACGTACTCTGTTAAAGAGAAAAAAACAAGATGTGATCGAGTTCAAGCTCACGTGTGCTTTATTGATATATCTATATATGAGAAGGATGAAGTTGATAAGGGATATAAAATGAGAGATATATGTAAGACTGAAAAGAAAAACAATGAAGAAACAATATCAGATGTCATTCAGCAACGGAGGATTTTGAAATGGGAAATAAAATCCAAGTATGGAGACATAAATAGGTGGTAAACTATCTGAGACATTTGAACAGGAGGTAAAACTAGAACATGTCTCTAAGGACGAACTCCAACAGACAAAGCTAATTCTAGGTTTGCATTGAAAATGAGAAACTTCGCTATTAATATCACTACTTTCCTACATCACTCTTCGTACTGGTTTGAGTTTTCTTTCTGTCTGCGTTTCATTTTCTCACAATCTATTTTTTAAAGACATTAATATTATCTTTAAATAACGTATTTTTTTTCCATTGCGAAACTACACCATCATTTCGTTCTTTCTCTTAATATTGTTCATTTTCTATTCCTTTGTTTGAACTGATACCTTTTCTGTACCGAAATAGGAACCCACGGAGTATATAAGCTAGTAAACGAAGAAGACGAAGGTCTAATATTACGTGAAGTAGAGATTTGGAAGTAGAGATTATGTCTAGAAGGAGCTGCAAAGAGATAGTTAAAGAAATCACGACTTGGCATGAGTTAGTCGAGGGACTATTCTTCAGTTAAAGAAATCAAGACGCTGGCATGGAGTTGGTCGAGGGACTATGCTTCAGTTAAAGACATCAAGACGTGGCATGAGTTGGTCGAGGGACTATGCTTCAGTTAAAGAAATCAAGACGTGGCATGAGTTGGTCGAGGGACTATGCTTCAGTTAAAGAAATCAAGACGTGGCATGAGTTGGTTCGAGGGACTATGCTTCAGTTAAAGAAATCAAGACGTGGCATGAGTTGGTCGAGGGACTATGCTTCAGTTAAAGAAATCACGACGTGGCATGAGTTGGTCGAGGGACTATGCTTCAGTTAAAGAAATCAAGACGTGGCATGAGTTGGTCGAGGAACTATAGCTGCTGAGTGTAAAAGAAAATCACGACTTGGCATGAGTTGGTTCGAGGACTATGCTTCAGTTAAAGAAATCAAAACGTGGCATGAGTTGGTCGAGGGACTATGCTTCAGTTAAAGAAATCACGACTTGGCATGAGTTGGTCGAGGGACTATGCTTCAGTTAAAGAAATCAAGACGTGGCATGAGTTGGTCGAGGGACTATGCTTCAGTTAAAGAAATCACGACTTGGCATGAGTTGGTCGAGGGACTATGCTTCAGTTAAAGAAATCAAAACGTGGCATGAGTTGGTCGAGGGACTATGCTTCAGTTAAAGAAATCACGACTTGGCATGAGTTGGTCGAGGGACTATGCTCCAACCGGTGTTAAAATAGTGTAATAGCGATGACAATATATATGACATTTGTTCTTGTTCAGTTCCTCATTAATGCTTTGTCTTACCACGTTTGCTATTTGTTTCTTCTTTAAAAAATAAAAATGAGAAATCATCAATTCCAAATTGTTAATATTAATAAGAGATATGTGTTATTTAACATGCAATGTGGACATTTTTAACACTTCTAACGTTAACTTTATAATGGCTAACGAAATGAAGTTAACAGAACATTATAAACTGAAGGTTTGTTTTTAAATAATGCAAGAGTGTGGTTTATTAGTTAGTCGTTCTAACGTTCGACATCATAGCACATTGGAAAAGTCCTTCAGTTCTCTGTTCTTCAATACAATTGCCATTTCATTGTTCCTGGGCTTATTGTACCCAATAGATGTTGATTGGCCCATCTTATCTTTCTACCTCGCAACAAACACTCGATTCCTTGTCTAAAATCAATCTCCACGTCAACCGGGACTCTACTCCTGTTTCCCTGCAGATATTATTTATGATGTCCGCCCTGTTCATGCTTCACCCACTTACAAAGAATTCCACTCTAGCCAGTTTATCGACACATTCATTCCCAAAGCTGCATTTTCATGAGCATAAATCTAACACAGTATTTGGATGCATAACCGGTGTAATTCCAGCGATTGTCTGGGACTCCGCCTAAGGGAACCATGATTGCGTTCGAATCATAGTCTGATTATTGGTTAGTGGTTGCTAAAACGTCATATCACTCCAGGCTAACCCATAGGTGCTCACTCTCCCATAACAGATATCGGAGAGTATGCATACTGATGGTTCCTGTGGCCCGCTGTTTAAACACACTCGTCTCAATGCCGCTCAGACATCCAGTTCTACTTGTACAGCGGATAACTAAATCTTCTTTATAGGTTGTAAACACTAATAAACGACATCCACTCATAGCGAAACCAGCCTTTTTGGACCTTCCGAAGCATCGACTGAGAGCCTGACACAACAGCCTCAATAAACAGACTTCCACAGAGTCAATGGAAGGCAGCAGTAACGGTCTCAACCACCATCTTAATACTAGCAGTAGTAGTCCTGTATACTCCACTTTGCTCTGTAACAACTTTACCGTTTGCGCTTGCCAAGAAACCCAAGACTGACTTCTCATAACTATGTACAGACCCGTCGATATAAACAAAAACATCATCATCACTTGTATTATCTTATATCAGCTGTTAATTACCAGTTCAAACTTCATGTTGCCAACATTTCTACATACCCTTCCGAAACTAATAATAAGGTTGCGATATTTGTCCATGATACCATGGTAATCCTTTGTTCCCCATTTAGTAGGGTCACAACTGCGGTCAACTAGCTAATTGTTCTCTTATCCTGGGCCATCTGCAATATGCTATACTAGATTCTCGTGCCATTACTGTCATTATTATTCTTATGCAGTTGATGTCTCTGATCCACAGTAAACCGCAGTAATGTTTTGTCTTGAGGGATATCATGTTGGGAACGTTGTGAAAGAAGACCACGCATATCTATATACTCGTATACCATCCTCATAATAGAAGTGTCTCTAGTGCAGACAAGGACAATACGCTTGCTTTCATTCTGAACACGTTCGAGTCGTTCAAATTGTGATCTTGATATCGCGAGCATGCAGATTCCGTAATCTACTACTGGCATAACCAGTTGTTGAAACAGAAGGGCAAGTAGTCGCTGCTCAAGACGTGCGGCTATCATAATCATGAGAGCTGCAAGAACACGCTATCAACGTTATATCGTTTGTTTTATTTCAGTTTATGCTTCAGAAGATTTTAAAAAAACACGTTACTGTTAGAGTGAATGTGCTTGATCGATGTTTCCAACTTCAAGAAAATTACCTTGATCTACTGTCTTGGACGTTCATGTGTTCGTGACACTGAGAGAGTGGACATCATTGTATCGATAGTCGGGAAGTTGACGATTAAAGGTAGGGGGGAGTGTGAACTTTCTTATAGCGAAACACGTACAAACAAAGTACTATAGTTTTACAAAATACAGAAACAGTGACGATAAACAGCAACGTTTCGACCAAAAGGCCTTTATCAAACAAACGACACAACGGGAGTGACGAATTATAGAGAACACTTACAAATGGACGATAACGGAAACATGCAAATTTATCTAATGAAAATCTGGGAATAAAAACGAATAACGAAATGAGTGCAGCACAAAACTAGAAGTGGAAAAGAAGAGAAACAATATACAATCAAGTGAAAATATAAATTATATATATGAAGCAAATACACATATAGATTACAAGGCATGAGATGAGAAAGTACTAAGAAGCATAGGAATGTAATGCGTTGAGTCCAAGAGGCCGCAAGGTACCATATAACGAAATAAAACGGTTCTCCAGAGCAAATCAACTACGATCATCAGAGAAACATGAACGGATGGCTGTGACCTGCACATCGTCAGCTCCTGAATGGTCAGTATCATTGAAATGGGTAGCTACAGGGGTCACAGAGCATTGGCGTATATCTCGCAAGTGTTGGGCGAATCGGTCACTGAGTCTCCTGCCGGTTTCCCCAATATAGGCCTTGTTGCACCGCTTGCAGATAATGGCATAGATAATATTACGGGACTCGCACGTGAAACTGTCTTCAATAACGAACGTGGCTTTTGGAAAAGACACAGTACGGGTCTGTATTACATAAGCACACGTGTTGCAGCTCAGACGGCCACACTGGATGGTGCCAAAATGACTCTGGATATTAGGCTTGAGGCGACTGTGAACCAACATATCCTTAAGACTTCTGTCCAGTCTGTACGCCACCAAAGGATAGTGTTGAAAGATTGAACGTGTCTCAGGATCAGACTGAAGAATGGAGAGATGACGGAATAAGACTTTCTTCACAAGGGAACTATGAGGGTGGAAAGTTAAGACTACTCCAATTCTGATAGGGTGAAACTTGGTCCTCGTCGCGCCAACACCCGGGTGGGCCCTCCCCGGGTGGGCCCTCCCTCCATCTCAGGGGTGGCGGACTGGGCTCCAGCCCCAGGCGGAACAGCACAGGCAAATATGAGCACGATTGAAATTTACGGAAATGGTGAAGCTGGCACGAGGGCAAAGCGCGCACGCATGCGACCGATGCACGGCAAGCGCGGCAGGCACGGCAAGCGCGGCAGGCACGGCAAGCGCGGCAGACACGAGGGTGTGTGTCACACCCGAATGTGCAGAACAACTGGAAAGCCCAGAAGAGGTAAAACCAGTGCGCGTTTCCGCTCGCAGGGAACTACTGCTGCCTTGTAGTTGATTGGGGACAATCAAAGGCTAGCGGAGCAACAGTACACAAAACTGGACGGTAGACAAACCAATCAGTCCATTAACAAGACTAGTATAGCTGGGCAGATGATGCTCATCAGCCCGGGAGAGCAGGTTGTCTACGGGTTGCTGCCCTGAAAAACAATAGCAACCTGCTGCCTTGTGGGTTTTGGCTGGTGACAGCAAAAGGCTAACGGAGAGCAGCCGTACACAAACGCTGGTTGAAACAGAACATACCACCGAAGGATAAGCACTTGAGCTCCAACTGGTACTGACGGTTGTGCACGTACATCCCGTTTTGATGTTTGGCTGTTTATATATCACAAAAGAATGATAAGAACGGCTTAAGTACGATCGCGAGAGAGAGAGAGAGAGAGATACATGATTACATGTGACGACAAGGAATGTCCAAGAGCTCATGAGAATAGGAAGAGAAAAACTACATTCAACGATATGAGAAAGTTACTAGCGTACACACAAATAACAAATAAGCAACAGATTGCAATTATCATGTGCTATATTTGAATATAAGTGTTACAGAAGAGTCCTTCGTTTATCTTGGGCAGAGAAGAGAACAAATATATCTATCCAGAAAGAACTCAAAATCAAAGAAAACTGTCTGTTGTTACAAATAAGAAAGATACAATTGAGATATTTTGGACATATAAAAGACATGAAGGTCTGGAGAAGACCATCATGGAAGGAGGCATACCGGCAAAGAGAATAAGAGGAAGACCACGGAGAAGATGGATTCAGGATGTAACTGATGGTTTGAACATGACGGCTGAAGAGGCAGGAATCTGGCCTATAAGAGAGAGAAATTCCGGAGGACTGTTGGGGTGGCACAGTTCTGCTCAGGACAAGCTATTTAATGATGATGATGATAATATTTACTATCAAACGCTTCTGTTCTGCGACAGCTGGATATTAAAGGGAGTTGGCTATTACACGGCATAAAAACGAGGAAAATTAAATATTTCGGACACATCAAAAGACATGGGGTGCCTAGAGAAATTAATTTTGGAAGGACTGGTGCCTGGGAGAAGAACAAGAGAAAGATGTAGAAGACGATGGGTGCAGGATCTCATTGACGATCTGAGAATAACTGCTGCTGATGTCGGCCAACTTTCACAGAACACAGAGTTTTTCAGGAATGCTGTCAAAAGTGCCAATTTCCGGAAGGGACAATCTACCTGATGATGATGATATTTACTATATATTGATGATTGATGTATACTTCAGAAAGATAAACAAAGAAAAAAACATTCGAGAGACATCATTAATTTCTTTCAGATGTGGATTTTAGAATCGCGAAAGCGTAATGGTTAGAGCACTTCATATGTGTATGGTTTGGATTCGATTCCACATTGGAAGTGCAATTTTTTTCCGATCGTAAGTGCTCTCAGATCGACCTAGCCTCTGTTATCAAACAAATGGCCAGTGTGATGTTAACACCATCCCCAATCGTGTGACGATGGTCAGTGAAAAATACAGGTCTATACCCGTATTCAGAAAAATATATCTCATAGTTTGTAAACGAGTTTCTTTACTTTCTTTATGGAAGGATAATTCATAATTCATATAATTCATATAATATGGAAGGATAATTCATATAATTCATATAATATGGAAGGATAATTCATATAATTCATATAATATGGAAGGATAATTCATATAATATGGAAGGATAATTCATAATTCATATAATTCATATAATATGGAAGGATAATTCATAATTCATATAATTCATATAATATGGAAGGATAATTCATAATTCATATAATTCATATAATATGGAAGGACAAAAACAGGCAAATTATGAAATTTATAAAAACTATAAATAAATCTATTAAAATAGAAAATGTCTGACACACTATTACAGCGAACCGTCGATGCACAGACAGCTGCATTACCTGATAATAGTGATGAATATTCATAATGCACGCCCCTACTAAAGTAAACAAAGAAGTTCAGCATGACATGAACGTCGCTGTCCTATTCTATTACCTCGAATGTGATGAATATCTTCATTGTGATAACTTGGTTTAATGGTTGTACCCATAGGTCCACAACTCATCACTAGAGATCCCAGTGTATAAGAGGTACCACGCGACCAAAATATTACCTAGGAGTACTACCGGAAGGTGATCGATCAACTTCTTGATGCTATGCAACGAAAACGAAAGGAACCTGAGCAACGCAAACTGTACGGCTCTAACATGGCAACGCACTCGCCCATCTTTTGGATCTGATTCAGACTTTTTTGGTCAACATTCCTGTGGTTTGTCCTGACATGACTCGTAATTTTTAGCAACACCCAATCTGAAAATACCGCTAAAAGGGAAATGATTTATGATAAGGAAACACATTATGCGAACCCCATCGGTCTAGATACAGTATATTATATTAGCAAATCAGACTTTCGGAAACGTGTGCAGTGATAGCAAGTCCTCTAGAAGAGCACATTGAAAGTGACTAAAGTTTCAGACCTCTAGGTTAGTCAGTTATCGATTCCTGTCCAATAGTCTGATAATATTTGAACAGATCTCATTTACTATGGTCATCACATCTTTGGAGAATATAAGGTTGTGAGTTTCTAGATATCGCATGTAGTTGAATCTCTGCTGAACGGGATAAAGCTTACATTATAACTAAATCCAGATTGAGGATGGAGATTGAAGCCGTCATTGATGCCCTCAAATGAGTCTCTGATACGTCGTTTACAATATCGATTATTGCGTCCTTCGCTGAGTACATGCTTCGGATGATACAAACGAACTGGTGTATGCGTGGATGCCTCAAAAGAGGTTACATATTTCTAAGGAGTTTATGTGAATATATTAGTTTGGATACGCTGGGGATGGTAGCATTTAGAGATAATGCCAACTTTCATCATATCACGAAATCATCGAGACTTTTCTTAAGTGAAAGTCGGACGAATTTTACTTGCTCAGTGACCAAATGTTGAATGAAGACAAGCCAACTGATGTTTAATCTATACATTTTTAAGGATTTTATAATCAAACGTTACAGAAGCTGGTCTTTACATCCGAGGAACACAATAAGTATAGTCCTTATCTAATATATCTCGGGAACTTCAGCATGCATGATCTTCGACATCTGCAGTGAGAGACTGAACACATAGGGATATGTTCATATTGATAAAGTCAGTTCAGCAACACCAAAGAGTAGTTATAGTTTCACATTAAACCCCTTTATTTTTAATATATTAACTTCTCATTAGTTTTCAAGATTAAGAATTTCTACCCATGTCATCATATTTCTCTTCATTTGTACCTTATATAACGACCGGTTGGCTAATTTAATGAATATATGCTGAATTCGGTAACATTCAAGAACACTGTGACATATCAAAGTTATATATAAACAATATAAGATAGATAGATGACAAAATACTATTAACTGTGAACGAACAAGAATTGTAAGAATTGATAAGCTAAGTCAGTAGTATATATACATTTTCACAAAACAGTATATGAAAAACGTGAAGAAAGCAATAATAACAAGATAACAAATTAAAAGGAAATATTAAACTTAAGAATAAATACTAATACCAGTGTACTGGGACTATTAGCAAGTTTCTGTATATCTGAATAAAATATAATAACAGAAAATAAAAGACGAACAAAATAGGAATATAAAAAAGGTTTAGTAAACAGCATAAGAAAAAATATGAGTTATCTTTTAAACAAAACAAGAGGAGCGTCCGACCGAATGGATTACAGCGCGACTACTATGCGGGAGACCTTTGTTCAATGCACGGTAATAATAATAATAATAATTTCTCTAGTACCGCTATATGTTACATAGGGCCTGCAAGTAATTTCTCCATACTGCTCTATCCTGGGCAACTCGCTCAATCTCCTCCATGGAACTGAAACCAATATTTCTTGCCTCTCTCAGCAAAGTTCGTTTCAGGGTCTCCTTAGGTCGTCTTCTTTCTTGAACCCTTTGCATCCAACTTCAATGACTGCTTTGATATTCGTTGATCATTTCTCCTCAAGGTGTGTTCAACATAACTCTATCTTCTCTTTCTTATAAAAGTTGTCACTAGTGGTTGACCAGACATTTCTCTGATTTCATCACTTCTCCTGAATTTGTTCTTATTTTAACGAATGCACGGTAAGGACAGGGTATTTTTTCTGTTGTGGGCATATAGGAAAAATCCTAATCTAAACAGCTTAGCGGCGACTGCACTAGCCATGCGGCCACTAAATACATCAGGATCACGTCCCACCTGTCCTAGACCACCATAAAAAATGGTACTACAGGCAGTAATGACAGTTTTTATTTTTTTCGTTTAAATTTATTACACAACTACCACAGTCGGTAGAAATTGATAAGCACAAATGTTTACATAAACTAACAATTATAGTATATGGTGAAAACTTAGACAATGAAAACACATAAAACAAAACAGAATAGAGGATATCGAATTATGAATATACAGAAAAGATTATCAAATATCACTGAAAGAAATATACATGATTTAAGAAGTCCTACAAGATCTAAGTACGAAAAAAGACATGTTTAAAATAAATACTATTTCTACAAATGAGGTAGTGTTCTTACATAAACTGACATGTAACATTGTAAAAGACAATATCGAAGGGAATAATAAAATAGAGAAAACGCTCAACAGAGATAAAATGTGACGGAAATATCAAGAGGTGTCCTTCCAACCGACGTAAAAGTTTACGAGATAACATCAGGACAAGGAACAGCATTTTCTGAAATTTAAATACAACCAACCTTCGACGTCGATACGGCTCTTCTTGATAATGACGACTGTTCTTTTTTTGCTTCGACCTGTTACGTTTTTATATTGCCTTTATCTACACGAACTTGCACGCTTTTTCATTATTTTTAAATGATTGTTCTTAATCAGACTGGTCTGATGTTAATGTCTATTCATGTCGATTGTCAAAAATATTTTTTCTCTCAATTGTTTTTTCTTTGGTTCCGAATTGTTTGACTTGTCATATCTGGCAATGAAATGCCCAGCAAAGGTTAGTTGATATCAGCCCATGGTCTATAATGTGGTTGAGATCACCTTCATAGATTGTCACTCGTAAGATTACATCAAGTGATTTGAAGATTGATTTATATCACATTGGCTATTATGTTAAGGGTTCTATAGAACTCAATATCGACTGATCAATAATCCATACACAACACTGCCATGAAAATATCATAGAGCAGCTACAGTGATTTATTCATATACTAATATGAATAACTTGAGAAGAAAATATAATATACGATCTCAGAAGAATACAGAAACGGTAAAAAATAAAACAATAACTTTTTTAGTTCCCTCTAAGGCATAGATTTCCAAACTTTTTCGGCCCACCGCCGACTGTGCACAAAAATAAACTATGTAACGCCCCTCTTCCACATTATAACAGTTTGCCAACGCCCCCTCCCACATATATACATACTCTATTTTGTATTTGACATAGAAAATTGATATATATTTCTGTAATACATGGTCATTTTTCAATATATTATATGCATGAAATTGATGAAAAAATGGATCGTGTAAGACGGTCATAAGACGAATTAAAATGCAGAATTAACATTTTTAATGATTATTCAATCACAAAATCACGGAAATTATTTATTTTAAAATACGAGGGGAAGTCAATAAGTAAGCCACAAAGTTATGTGAGATGGTAGGTAAATGTAGTTGGTGTTTTCTAAAAGTGTCATTAGGTGACAGCAACATCCAACTTTATATTCCCGTTCGCCAGGTGGCGCTATGTGTCTCATGCGCATGCGCAGTGCATAAACAAAATGGCGACTGTACTTACGGAGAGTACAACCAAAGAGCAACGTGCTGTTGTGCTGCGTTTTTGTGGGAAAAAGGACTGCCTGCAAAGGACATTCATAAGAAAATGCTTCCTGTTTATGCTGACAAATGTTTGTCCCGTAAAACGGTGCATAGTTGGGTAGAACAATTTTCTCAAGAACGCTCTAAAATTGTTGATGAAATCCGATTTGGTCGTCCTGTTGAGATTGCAACAGAAGCGTCAGTGCAGCGGGTGGAGGAGATGATTAAAGGTAACAGACATATCATCTTAACATCTCATCTCTTCTATACTTAACATATAATCTCTTCTATACTTAACATTTTATCTCTTCTATACTTAACATATAATCTCTTCTATACTTAACATCTCATCTCTTCTATACTTAACATATAATCTCTTCTATACTTAACATCTCACCCTTTTCTTTTTCTATACTCTTCTAACAAAATATAACTCTTCTATACTTAACATATAATCTCTTCTATACTTAACATCTTATCTCTTCTATACTTAACATCTCATCTCTTCTATACTTAACATCTCATATCTTCTGTACTTAACATATCATCTCTTGTATACTTAACATATTTTCTCTTGTATAATTAACATATTATCTCTTCTACACATAATTACAATGCATACAGTAAACGTTGTTTATCATCAAAAGCAATTGTCTGTAGTAACATGCGGCAATACTGTATAACTATATGTTTGTTAGTTTTTTCTGTTTTTTTTTAAAACAAAGACAACCCATTCTCTGGCTGTGTTTTCAGCCTTGATACTGTCTCTTCTCATGTTCCATAATATATGTGTACATATTATATATGTATATAACAATTCTATTTAAATGCTATGTGTATATACCATTGTTTTATCTGTTTTCTACTTATAATTTTGCACATTTATTTCGTTTCAAGTCACATATTTTCGTTATAGGTCTGTTAGGGTGTTTATGTTTTGACTGTAATTGTTATGTCTGTCGTCCAAGAATTATGTATTTCTTCCCTTATGTTGTAGCCTTTGCTTGATAAAAGCGTTTGGTAGAAACATCGCTGTGTATTGTTTTTGTACTTTGTAAAACTACGATACTTTATTTGTATGTGTTTCGCCATTACTTTCCACCCTAGAGGCAAGCGATAAATATGCAGTCACTCTCTAAATCTATTAAATCTATTGAGACATGTCAGAGCTCGTTATACATTCGTAAAATAATGACACAATTTCTTCAGTTTTCAGGATGACAACGATAGCATTTCATAATTTCTATCTGACCAGCGAATGCAGCAACTTGGATTCCCAAACCGTTTCTTTACTTCGATATTTCATTCAATTATGACTGGCAGATATACACAAGAGATATATGAATAATAGTGAGGAAAAATGTCTCAACTATTTTTCCCCCTAGTGTCCCTACTTATTAAGCACATACGCAAAGTAAAACACACTCGTTAATTTTGATATTTAAAAAAAAGTGTCTCAAATTGGGTAAATGGGGTTATGAATACAAATATGACATTACATTTTAATATTGTGACATAATAAGTGATGCATATATTTACATTTGTGATACACATTTACCAAGTTGGTGAAACCGAAGCAGAACAAAACAACAACGGATAAGTAATGATAAACCTATGCTACGAACATGTCCTGATCATAACAAACACACTATTCCAGCATCGAAGAAGCCATACACAAACATGGTACAAATGGAACAACATAGACCAGTCATCTCAAATCGACTATATACTCGTTAGACAAAGACAAAAGAGGAATATAATAGATGCAAGAACCATACCGAATATAGATATAGACACAGATCCCACACATATCATACTAACACAATTCAAGGTAAAAGGAACTAAACAGAGAAAGAGAAATCCAATTTTCGTCACCAACTTGAACAAATTAGAGGAAGAGGACATACAAAACGATATGAACAACTTGATGACAAATATTTTTACACCGCTACCATCAAGTATAAGCAATGTACATCAAGAATGGGAAACATTTAAAATAGCAATGATGAAAACATTAAACACACTATGTGACAAAAAACAGTTCAGACAAAAATTCAAACAAAAAACTGGGTGGTGGAACAACGAAGACAAAGACAAATTTTTTTCAAAAACAGGATAAAATCAAAAAACCAAAATGATTATACAGAACAGCGAGAAGACATAGTAAACAAGTAATCAAAAAATCAAAGACAGAATCGTGGGAAAAAACTGAGAACAACTGTCAGTATTATGCAAAGAACAGCCACTACATTTTTTCAAAAGTTTCATGTCCATGAGGATAAGAGACGAAAGTTTCAACCCCACTGACATTATTAATGATAAAAACGGTACACCGATATTTAATACAAACGGAAGGAAGAACAGATGGACAGAATACTTCCAAGAACTACTTAACCAACCACCAACATCAATTGCGAATAGATTTAAAAATAACACAAGCATAGAAGAACCAAATATACTCATCCAAAAAATAGAAGAAGTTGTGAAGAAGAGTCCACGTCACAAGACAGCAGGCATAGACGGTATAACCAATGAAGCAATCAAGACATGCGGAGAGACATGAATAAAATGGATACATAGAATCTTCAAGTCAGCCTGGACAGAAATAGAAGTCCCCAAAGATTGGCAGAAAGCCATCATAATACCAATATGGAAAAAAGGGCAACAAAAGAGAATGCAATACATACAGAGGCATATCATTATTAAGTCATGTGGGGAAATTATATGCTAAAATTTTGGAATCTAGAATCAAACCAATAATAGAACCACAGCTGAACATTGCTCAGTTTGGGTTCAGAAAGGGAAAGAGTTGCACTGATGCCCTGCCCTGTTCACACTAAGGCAACTCAGCGAAAACACCATATAATATGACAAACAGCTCAACTTAGCATTTATAGACTAAGAAAAGGCCTTTGATAGAATAAACAGAAACAAACTATAGGTCATACTAAGTGAATACGGAGTTCAGGGCCAACTATTAGACAATTAGAACGCTATACCAAAAATGCTCAAGCGTAGTACGAACAAGCGACGACTTGACAGATGAATTTGAATTATCATCAGGAGTAAGGCAGGGATGTGTGCTCTCGCCATTACGTTTCAATATATACATAGACGGGATAACACAAGAAAAAAGACAGATAACAACCTCGATAACAACTATAATTTAATCAACGAACTACTTTTGGATCAGAGTATTATTTACGATAACGAACACAAAACTGCAACAACACATAAATGCACTGCAAAAATATGACATGAAAATTAACCTCTAAAACAGAAGTCATAACAATAAGTATCAGGTTCAACATAGCAGGTCAACTAAATATACACGTCAATAATGTAAAAATACAACAGACTCCAAAATTAAAATATATCGGGAGTATATTCATAGCTGATGGAAAGATGGACAGAGAAATCGAGACTAGATGCCAGAAGGCAAACGCAGTGACATACCAACTGTCACCACTATTAAAACATCCAAGCATTAACATGGCAGTCAAACGACAACTGATAAACTGCATATTTATTCCAACTCTCTGCTATCAGTGCCAAACATGGCCATTGACTAAGACATAAGAAAGAAAGATTACAACATGTGAAATGAGATGTCTACGAAAAGCTGTCAACGTTGCAAGGAGAGATATAGTGAGAAACGAGAATATCAGAAGCATCGTTGGTACTATACCATGCATACAGTACACCGAGAAGCAAAGAATCAAGTGGTTCGGCCATCTAGTGAGAATGGAATCACATTTACTACCATCACGTGCCTACAATACTTGACACTCAGGGCGCAGAGCGCGAGGCAGGTCTAGAACACGATGGATAGATAATATCTTAAAGACTCTACGAAAGCATGCACTGACAACGTCAAGCGCAACACACCTGGCACAAGATATAAACTAAATTTTCCCACGTCGCTTCACGGCAAATGTTGTTAAGATAAGATAAGATAAGAAGATGAAACAACAATGGTTAAATCACACCGATGTTCACGTGTGTGCTTTCCTGTTGGAGTTACTTTCAGCTGCCAAGATGAGTATTCATAATTGCTTTTAAGATGTAAACGTTTCACGTCGTGTTAAGTCAGCCATTACATTAAGTCATTGAACATGCGCAGCAGTAAACGGGGAAGAACGTAGCTCCACCATTTATGCAAAAGAGTTCGCATATAAAAGTCCGCATGGGCCTTCTCTGCAAGCTCATGTGGCAGAATGGCCAAGGAAGCCATTGGTTAGTTTAGTATGACAACAAACAGCATGACAATGGAGGTACTGGCGGTGACTGAGGCACTTCTCTGGTTAGAGTCATAAAACAACACTCATGCGTCCATTCTGAGTGATGCATTCAGTATGATCCGAAATGTGGATGCTAGTCCGGTGAGCAGGCAATGAACTGAGTTATTACAAGCGTCAACAATTTGCAGAATTACACTTATCTTTGTTCCGGCGCACATGGGTGTCGTTGGCAATGAGAGAGCAGATAGGCTGGCTGACTCTGCCACCATATAAGGGGACCAGCCAATGGATAGAGCTGACATTTTGAACGCCCCCATAGAGTGTGGCTACAAAGACGATTTTCATTTAAACCAATCGACGTCAACTACTAGATTGCAGGAGCTGGGATTGAAGATTGGTGTAGCAAGAAAGAACATCTCAACAGCATCAATCATAATCGAACTGGTACGTTCAGTCGCTAGACGCTGTTGGAGATATTGCGAAGGAAATTGGAGCACATATGGACATGTCTGGAGTGCTGTGAAGATATTCCAAACTGAACCTGAAACAAGATGTATGAGTGTTCAGTCATCCCCTTTAATGTTTTGTCTCCGTATCTTGTCAAAATAAATATCCAGAACATGTACCTTTAAGAGTGACATTTTTTCTATATTGCCATTTACAATGTTAAAATGTTTTTTTCTAGCTGACTTCGTTACCGTTCAAATTCGTTGTCAGTTATCGTATTTGATATATTTAATCGATTTGATAAAAACAGTGTTGTTGTAATTCGATTTCGAACTCAGAACCCAATACAACACACAATCAATATTAACAAAAGGTTGCTGAAGGTCTGCAATGTTAACGTCAAAATCACAAACACTATCAAATGTGTTACCAACAATTACTGACATGTGTATGTAGATGTATACAATTATGTATACAATACAAATATACAAATAAAACAGTATACAATTATGTATTGCTTAGTCATCAAATATGAGACACAATAGCAGGAATAACTGTTGTTACTATGCTAACTGATAACAAGCTATACAAATAGTCAAGTAATATTTGTTAGAAATCGAAACGTGGACATACAGCTATTAGTGGACAAGAAAGAGTAGTGGCCACTTACTATCATTCATCGTTTATCGATTAGTAGCTACGTATCGAGTACTTTCTATCCGATCATCAAAATCGAAACCACCGGAAATACTAAAACTGGCTGCCTGCGGGGCTGAGTGAGAAGTGTATTTAACCAGCGAGCTACGGAAAACATCATAATGTATACCCTTTGACATCTGCTGTGAGAGACTGAGCGCCTATGGTTCTCTCTGGAGTGTAGTAACGTCTGTTCAGTAATGAATAACCGATAACGCGTAATAGTTACTATTAATAAGGACCAACTATTCGTTACAATTGCAACAGATATGCGTTACTTAGTACTCGCTGCCAAAAATAACGTTCGTTAGTATAGCACCCGCTGGATGTTAGCGACTAGTTCATTTATCAAAATCTAGTATTAAGTACATCTAGTACAGTAGAACCTCGATTAACCATCACTATACGGACCAGAGCTGTGACGGATAACCAAATAGACGGATAACAGAAATCTCTTAATACGAGTACATATGTACCATTACGTGATTTCACTGAAGGCTTTGAACGAAACAAAAATCCGTTAAAAGTGAATAATGCATACATGTTGTATTTAATTTTACAAAACGATCCAAATAAACTTCAATATAAGAGTCGTAATGTACATAAGTATATTGTAATACTACAGACCTACATTACTTTAAAAAAATATGTCATCTCCTTCTGTATTCTTGAAGATCGAGATTTCTGCGCGGCGATGCACGTATCTTACACAGAAGTAGGATTTGTGTTGCATTTGCTTCCTCGTGCATTGCAAACGAAGCGATTCACTTTGATATCATTGTTTCTGGATCTCAGTTGCTAGTGGTAGGTTTTTGGTAACAGAACGGCAAATTACACACTTTCGGTAACTCAGAGCTTTGAATGCTAAAATCACGGGAGAAGTATCTACAGAGGTCGAGTTGGTAAGACGTTTACGCAAGTTCTAACGAATATGCCCGTGAACGACACATACTGTACTTGACAAACCTTGTTATTGCGTCTCGCATTGGGTAACTACGTCATCAGTTATCTATCAGTTATATGAGGACTATCATCATTGCACTACTGTCATGTCCATAGGTGCTCCGATCGTCCAGCGGCCCAACACCATAGTTCGATGTTGATTAATCAGTATCAAGAATCAAGAAAAACACACTCGTTTATTTTTGTATTAAAAAATAAGTGTCTCAAATTTGATAACCGTAATTATGAATAAAAAGATAACATTAAATTTTAATATTGTGACATAATAAATTATGCATAATTTTACATTTGTGATACACATTTATCAAGTTGATGAAACGACAATGGATAAATCACACCGATGTTCACGTGTGTGCTGTCATGTTTGAGTTACTTTCAGCTGCCAAGAGTAGTACTCATAATTGCTTTTAAAATGTATACATTCCACGACGTCTTAAGTATGGCTTTACATTAAATCATTAAACATGCGCAGCAGTAAACGAGGAAGAACGTTGATGTATCATTTATGAACTGTGAATATCAATCAAAAATTGGCTTATCAAAACCGAAGAGGAAAATTTAACTTTCTGTTTGTTTTCTAATATTTAAAGAGTAATTTCTTTAAGATTTGTTTTAGTAAAATATAATAGAGCATATACATTATACATTTTGTTTAATGCAAAGAAACCATTGTTAAGTCCGTGTTTTCATTTGACCTACTGCCAACGGTGGGTGATGTGGCATTATCTCACCGGTCACCTTTACTTTACAGTGTTTCTCTGCTACCCAATTGAAGTCGGGTTGGCTTGAGCAGAGCCAACTATAAACTTTAGGGCCTTCGTACTCTGGTAAGAATTTTGGGAAATAAGACCACAACTACACCACGTGACCTCGCATTCCAGTATTGGTGTAAATAGACGAATTCATTTTAAAATCAACACAAAATTCTAAATCGAAATTATATATGAGTCATCAAGTTAAGTTTAACAATAAGAAATTTCAATATTATGAATATTTTTCACCAATAAATAACCATTGACTCACAGAATTGCGTAAAAGCTTGCAGTGTTCTATCAAACATCTATATTTTCCGGCCCCTTTTTCTGATCTAGGTCAGGGAACCCCAGTCAGTTGTCTGGCCTAGTTATCTAGAGTTGGCTGTGACTTGAGGGACGTTACTATCGGAAAATATTTCACTAGAAAATACCATAGGAAGCTGAACAGTAGAACTAACATATGTATATATATATATATATATATATAATATATATATATATATATATATATATATATATATATATATATATATATATATATATATATACATATTATAAAAATGATTGTTTGTGTGTTTGTTTGTTACCTATAGACTCGGAAACTCCTGAACAGATTTAGCTGAAATTTACAGGATATGTTTGCTTTGATGTCGGGATGCTACCTGTCATAGTTTGAAATAGGTAGCGCTGAAGCTTTTCGAAAAAATCTAAAAATAATAACACGCTCATTTCATCGAGAGTTTCTAACCAAATTGCCATTAACGTTTCCGGAAGTACGTATTAATATATACACATCAGGTTTAGCTGAAATTTACAGGATATGTGTGTTTATGTTTGTTTTGATGTCTGGATGCTACCTGTCATAGTTTGAAATAGGTAGCGCTGACAATTTTAGAGAAAAACCCAAAAAAAAATCGAAAAACACGCAAATTTCATCGACAGTTTCTTCCGGAAGTCTACGGTATGCGTACGGTATATACACAAGATTCAAGTCAATTTTTCAAACAAGCTGAATTTAAAATACGCAATCCAGGTTTGTTTCTACTCATTTCTAATCATGATCATAGATACTGCAAATCATATTTTAAGTTATCACCAACTATTCCATCAATGTTTGTTAGCTATGTTGACAAAAATTGCTCTATATTCGATTAAACCAAACAAAACTACGATCAGAGGAATACGTTCATTTCAGGGGAAACCATTTTGCTATCCGGTTACCTGAGGTACACGTTATATGCCTGAATATTACCCAATATTAGATTACATGACAGAAACGGGGTGACCATTTATTATTTTGTAAATCAATCCATACCATTGACCGTTATAGCGGCGTGCAATTCTAAATTAGTACAACCATTTCGCAATAGGTGGCGCGCGAGTAGTTTCGACAAATGATTCATTCAGTTTACCTGATTTTTCAAAACATTTTACGCGCATTTTCTATGCATTTCCTAATAGAATTTAATCAAATGCTAATTATATATAATATATATATTATTATCATTTCAATCTCTTTGCATATTTAGTAAGTCGTTCTTTTCGGGCTGCACCAATATTGACACCCATCTCTTTCAATCTGGTCAGCGAGTGAGGTTCACAGCCCTGAAATTCCTCTGTTAGAAAACTCTCTCAATGCGTGAAGAATGTCATTTCGATCCATGGCAGCTCCTCTGATATTGTAGCCAAGCCAGTCAATCTATCAGCTCGTTCATTACCCTAAACTCCTGCCTGTCCATGGACAAAAACTACGCCATTTTTATTCCGATTCCCGAATTTGCTTCTCAATGATAGGGATGGTGTTGGAACTGGCCATAATTACTCTAGTACATAGTTACTTCCACCATCATACAGTACAGTCACTTCCAGCTTTATACAGTACAGTCACTTCCAGCTTTATACAGTAGAATGTAAAAGAAATCCAAGGACAATTTTAATGATGTATGTTTGTTTGTTTGTTTGTTTGTTTGTTGATACGATTTGTGTTGATGATGACGGATAACAGAAACTGACGGTTAAACGAGTAACAGTTAGTAGATGTTTGACTGTACCAGTAAATCTACAACTTGAAAATTACACTCAAGTCTAAACAGAAGTCTAAACAGAAGTCTAAACAGAAGTCTAAAACTAGAAGTCTAAACGGAAGTCTAAATGGAAGTCTTAATGGAAGTCTAAATAGAAGTCTAAACAGAAGTCTAAACAGAAGTCTAAACAGAAGTCTAAACAGAAGTCTAAAGAGAAGTCTAAAGACAAAAGATTAAATTATTGCTCCGGATTTGACGAGATATAACTCTGTCCTTCCCCGCAGCATAAGCACCTCACCTGAGGAGAGTATTGTACTAAGCTTAACTTCCCGCAACATAAGCACCTCACCTGAGGAGAGTATTGTACTAAGCTCGAACTTCCCCTCAGCATAAGCACCTCACCTGAGGAGAGTATTGTACTAAGCTCTAACTTCCCCGCAACATAAGCACCTCATCTGAGGAGAGTATTGTACTAAGCTCTAACTTCCCCGAAACATAAGCACCTCACCTGAGGAGAGTATTGTACTAAGCTCTAACTTCCCGCAGCATAAGCACCTCACCTGAGGAGAGTATTGTACTAAGCTCTAACTTCCCGCAGCATAAGCACCTCATCTGAAGGAGAGTATTGTACTAAGCTCTAACTTCCACGCAACATAAGCAACTCACCTGAGGAGAGTATTGTACTAAGCTCTAACTTCCCGCAGCATAAGCACCTCACCTGAGGAGAGTATTGTACTAAGCTCTAACTTCCCGCAGCATAAGCACCTCACCTGAGGAGAGTATTGTACTAAGCTCTAACTTCCCCGCAACATAAGCACCTCACCTGAGGAGAGTATTGTACTAAGCTCTAACTTCCCCGCAGCATAAGCACCTCACCTGAGGAGAGTATTGTACTAAGCTCTAACTTCCCGCAGCATAAGCACCTCACCTGAGGAGAGTATTGTACTAAGCTCTAACTTCCAGCACATAAGCACCTCACCTGAGGAGAGTATTGTACTAAGCTCTAACTTCCCCGCAGCATAAGCACCTCACCTGAGGAGAGTATTGTACTAAGCTCTAACTTCCCCGCAGCATAAGCACCTCACCTGAGGAGAGTATTGTACTAAGCTCTAACTTCCCCGCAACATAAGCACCTCACCTGAGGAGAGTATTGTACTAAGCTCTAACTTCCCCGCAGCATAAGCACCTCACCTGAGGAGAGTATTGTACTAAGCTCTAACTTCCCGCAACATAACACCTCACATGAGGAGAGTATTGTACTAAGCTCTAACTTCCCCGCAACATAAGCACCTCACATGAGGAGAGTATTGTACTAAGCTCTAACTTCCCCGCAGCATAAGCACCTCACCCTGAGGAGAGTATTGTACTAAGCTTAACTTCCTGCAGCATAAGCACCTCACCTGAGGAGAGTATTGTACTAAGCTCTAACTTCCCTGCACATAACACCTCACATGAGGAGAGTATTGTACTAAGCTCTAACTTCCCCGCAGCATAAGCACCTCACCTGAGGAGAGTATTGTACTAAGCTCTAACTTCCCTCAGCATAAGCACCTCACCTGAGGAGAGTATTGTACTAAGCTCTAACTTCCCCGCAGCATAAGCACCTCATCTGAAGGAGAGTATTGTACTAAGCTCTAACTTCCCGAACATAAGCACCTCATCTGAAGGAGAGTATTGTACTAAGCTCTAACTTCCCTGCAGCATAAGCACCTCACTGAGGAGAGTATTGTACTAAGCTCTAACTTCCGCACATAAGCACCTCACTGAGGAGAGTATTGTACTAAGCTCTAACTTCCACGCAACATAAGCACCTCACCTGAGGAGAGTATTGTACTAAGCTCAACTTCCCGCACATAAGCACCTCACCTGAGGAGAGTATTGTACTAAGCTCTAACTTCCCGCAGCATAAGCACCTCACCTGAGGAGAGTATTGTACTAAGCTCTAACTTCCCGCAACATAGCACCTCACCTGAGGAGAGTATTGTACTAAGCTCTAACTTCCCCGCAGCATAAGCACCTCACCTGAGGAGAGTATTGTACTAAGCTCTAACTTCCCGCAACATAAGCACCTCACCTGAGGAGAGTATTGTACTAAGCTCTAACTTCCACGCAACATAAGCACCTCACCTGAGGAGAGTATTGTACTAAGCTCTAACTTCCTGCAGCATAAGCACCTCACCTGAGGAGAGTATTGTACTAAGCTCTAACTTCCCCGCAGCATAAGCACCTCACCTGAGGAGAGTATTGTACTAAGCTCTAACTTCCCCGCAACATAAGCACCTCACCTGAGGAGAGTATTGTACTAAGCTCTAACTTCCCCGCAGCATAAGCACCTCACCTGAGGAGAGTATTGTACTAAGCTCTAACTTCCCCGCAACATAAGCACCTCACATGAGGAGAGTATTGTACTAAGCTCTAACTTCCCCGCAACATAAGCACCTCACCTGAGGAGAGTATTGTACTAAGCTCTAACTTCCCTGCACATAAGCACCTCACTGAGGAGAGTATTGTACTAAGCTTAACTTCCCAGAAACACCTCATTCTGGAAAATTGCACTAGCTCAATCAAGCAGTCTGATTCAACCTGACTGAGGGAAGTCATTGTGTACAAGCCTCTCAATTCACCTCTTCATTAGTACAGACCTCTTCATAGAAGAGACTATTGTTACAGAGCTCTAACTTCCCTTCAGCATTAAGGACCTCTCATGAGGAGATATTGTACAAGCTCTAAGTTCAACCTCCATAGTACAGAAGCACTCTCACCTGAGAGAGATCATTGTTACTAAGCTCTCTTCATTAGTTACAAGCACTCTACATGAAGAGACATTAGTATTGTACAAGCCTTCTAATTCAGAACCCTATAAGAACCTCACATGAAGAGATCATTAGTTTCAGAGCTCTATACTTCCCTCTTCAGCATTAAGCACCTCACTGAAGGATATGTTGTTACTAGAGCTCTAACTTCCTGAGTACAGACCTCACCTGAGAGAGTCATTGTACTAAGCTCCTCAACTTACACCCTGCAAGTAAGCACCTCACCTGATAGAGAGTATTGTACTAGTCTCTAACTTCCCAGTCAACTAAGCACCACATATGTGAGGTAGAGTATTGTATGCTCTAATTCCGTTCTAAAGCTATTCAAGCACCTACCTGAGAGATATGTAGTAACTAATTAACTACCCAGCAAATTAGGCCTTTCAACCTGAAAATGAGAGATTGTCACTAAGCTCTAACTTCCAAATGTATAGCCTACCTGAGCAGGCAAACGTATTGTCTAAGTTAACTTCTAAACATAAGCAATTTCTTTCACCTGAAGAGCAATTGTATAAGTTACTAATTCTGCTAAACATAAGTATACCTGAGAGTAATTGTATAATTTAACCCAACATAAGCAAAACATGAGGAGATATTGCAGCTCAACTGTCCTGGAGAAAGCATCACCTGAGGAGATATTGATAGCTAAGCTAACTTAACGATGGCAGAATAGATCACTGAGGAGAGTATTGTATACATGTTAACTTCCTGAGCATAAGACCTCACCTGAGGAGAGATTTACATAGCCTAATCCCCTGCAACATAAGTCACCCTCATCTGAGGAGAGTATTGTACTAAGCTCTAATCTTCCCGCAACATAAGCACCTCATCTGAGGAGAGTATTGTACTAAGCTCTAACTTCCCCGCAACATAAGCACCTCACATGAGGAGAGTATTGTACTAAGCTCTAACTCCTTATCTCCGGAAACAATCCTACAATGTCTGGAAAAATGCACTGGTCAATAGAAAGCCGAGGTCTGGGTTCAAACCCATGATCTTTGGAAGCACGGCAACATCATTAGTTACAGAGACCTCTTCATTAGTTACAGAGACCTCTTCATTAGTTACAGAGACCTCTTCATTAGTTACAGAGACCTCTTCATTAGTTACAGAGACCTCTTCATTAGTTACAGAGACCTCTTCATTAGTTACAGAGACCTCTTCATTAGTTACAGAGACCTCTTCATTAGTTACAGAGACCTCTTCATTAGTTACATAGACCTCTTCATTAGTTACATAGACCTCTTCATTAGTTACAGAGACCTCTTCATTAGTTACAGAGACCTCTGTCTACGTCTGCTAAATCAAAACAGTCAACGTAAAGACGGACCAAAGCTATATGTCTGATAGGTTCAGATGTTAGGTTTAGTGCCACATTGTCCGTTATCTTTAAAACTATTCAACACAATATTTCTTTAATGTTAGACTTATTGTAGTAATAATTAAATGTTCTAAACCCCAAGGCCAATGTGGTTTCCCATTAGCAACCCCTAGTTTATCAATTTGCAGAGATTGTCAGCTAAACGTATTTACAGTACACTTCACAATATTGTATATGGCTTAGCAAGATGATGCTAGGCTTACAATTACGTAATGTGTCCTAATTTGTTAACGATATATTAAAATGTACAATAAGAAGTTTGCTGTATTTGTCATCCTCGATACAGCACAAACTTGTATAGAGAATTGAATTATATATACTGTAAAATAATATATTTGACTGATGTAAATTGTGTTCAATATTAACCCAAATAAAGCAAGAAAAGTGACACGTGAATTATCTGCAGCCACAAAACTGAAATACCTGGAGGAGAGAACTGGAGGCTGATATTAAAAGGATAGGTAAAACATGGGAAGAATTGAAAGGGATGGCAGGAGATAGGATGAGCTGGAAGAAGTTTGTTGAATACATGTTGGAGTTCGAAGTTGAAAAAGAAAGAGAACTAAACTGAAAGGAAACCAAGATTTCGGGGATTTAGCCTGAAGTGCCACCATGGCAAACATGCCGTCAAGCTTTCAACCACTTGATACTTAATAACAGTAATATCGGCATTGTTAGAAAGTAAACAAAAATAATCGTCTTCATCAATTAAATGCGCAACGGGGCTAAAGGTGCATGATGGCGTGTCCCAGGATTAGTGAGCCGACACTAATCAAGACCCTGCCCCCTACCTCCACCTGGTGGTCCTGGAAACAGACTTTGGTTCCCGTCTGGCCATGGGGACAGGTATCGGGGAGAACTACTGGAAGTGGTAGCAGTGCAAGTACGGAAAAGCAATGCAGGTCCATACGAACAAAATGCACGAATCTCCTGGCCGATATGCAAAAAAATATTGCCCTAGTTCCTGAACAAAAAGAAACAGCAGCGGAACGTCTCTGATAGAATCCCTACTCCCCCGGAGTAAGGACCGAATACAAATTGCTATCTCCGGAGCAAATGACTCCATACACAAGCTCGAAGTGTGAGTCGAAGGTTCCACCCCAAACGACAAGTTTCTTTGCCGATGGGGAGAAGAGTGTACAAGTGAACATGAAAGGATGAGAGGTACATCCAGTGACGAAACGTACGCCCACATAGGGCGACACTCGAAGCCCTGATGAGTGGGCAAACATTGCCAGCTGTGGGGCAAAAATTAATAAGTCAAATACGTAACGAATAAAAGTCTACCCTCGTGTCGGTACGAGGGAGATTGCAGCTGACTCCGTATCGGTGGCCTGGCGCAGATACATTTACTGGGCGAGGTTGGCCGAGCGCAAAACGTAAAGTCGCGTTTTAGTGCATAACGAAACTGCCCTCCTTGGGAAACTGTGCAAGGTACAATTACGATTACAACTAACATCCCTGGAAGCCCTGAGGCGGGTGATCCCAAACGGAACTGTCAGCCTTGGGGCAACCGGCAAGGTACGGTTGCAGTCACAACTAACATCCCCGGAAAAACTGGGGCGGGTAATGGTAGCGAGCACAAAATCTCAGTTGTGTTGCTAGCGCCTATTGAAATGACCCTCTACATTATTTATGCTTGGCCCAGTCCGATGTGTCCCGAGGCTAGGGAAAATGCGTAGAGAAATTGCAAAATGCCACGTACAGACACGCGCCTCGAAAAGACTGAGAATGCTCCTACTCCGGATCAAACTCAAAAGCGAACAGTGAAGTAAGGTCGACAATGTAAAGATCTTACAGGCTGTACGGATCCGAACATTGGCGAAGGTCGATACTTGACATGGTGTTTTATACGTGTAAGACGCCGTCCGAGGCCAAGCTTATAGGTCCCGTTAAATGTTCCTAATCTGGAATGACTTCACAGTCAGAAAGACAATAACAGTAGTAACGCAATGTCTGTCGTAGATCACAAAACCCAAATTTACGGCAAAGCTGATCGAAAAGGTCAAGATCAGGGCCGAAAGTGTCGACAGAAAGGATCGTACCCTAGGGAAAGCTCAACCTAGTAAATCAAAAGCTGGCTGAAAACGGGTGGACGGGCCTAGTCACCATGGGCGCATAATCGTTCAACGTAGATCACCCCTGTTCTTGTCAAAGGACCAATTATATATCACAAAAGAATCATAAAATTGGCCTTGAAGAAAGATCGAAAAGAAGAATAAGAAACGTGCAACGATTACTGACTGAATGAAAGCTTTTAAAGATAACTAGCGCCCGCCTGTCCAGCGAGTTCGTGGCACGTTGGACGACGGGTGACAAGCCTTATGTGAGTGCGGTTTCAATCCTGCGGGCTGGCAGAAAAAGTCACAGGTTCTCTAGATTTACGGTGTTCATGGCACCGAACCAAAGGGTTACGATGTTCATGGCACTGAGCTGAGGAGCTGAAAGCTCAGTGCTTCTGGATCAAAAAATAAAATATAACAAGCAGTTACTATATATACAAGTTTTCGAAAATTACCGATTATTCGAAATGTTACCGAACAAAAGTCTTCCCCAACTATCCTTTGGTAGCTTACAGACGGGACAGAAGTCTTAAGGATATGTTAGTACACAGTCGCCTTAAGTCCAATATCCAGAGTCATTTTGGCACTGTCCAGTGTGGCCGTCGGCGTTGCAATACGTGTGCTTATGTGATACAGACGTGTACTGTATCTTTTCCTTTAGCCACGTTTGTTATTAAAGATGGTTTCCCATGCAAGTCCCGTAATCTTATCTATGCCATTATCTGTAAGCGGTGTAACAAGGCTTATATCGGCGAGACAGACAAGAGACTCAGTGACTGATTTGCCCTACACTTGCGCGACATACGCCAATTCTCTGTGATCCCTGTAGTCACCCATTTCAATGATGCTGGCCATTTAGGAGCTCACGATGTCAGGTCACAGCCATCCGATCATGTTCCTCGGATGATCGCATTCGATTTACTCTGGAGAATCGGTTTATTTCGTTGTATGGTACCATGCGACAACGTGGACTCAACGTATTACATTCCTATTCTTCTTAGTACTTTCTCTTCTCATGTCGTGTAATCTATATGTGCATATGTTGCATGTATTCAAGTTATATATTTACTTGATTTTTATTGTTTCTCTTCTTTTCTATTTTTTTGTTTTTTTGTGTTACATTTATTTCGTTATTCGTTTTTATTCCCAGATTTTCATTAGAAATGTGTGTGTGTAGTCGTCCATATGTTGTTTTTTTTATTCGTCACTCCTATTGTTTTTTTGCTGGATTGCCTTGTTGGTCGAAACGTTGCTGTATTTTGTCATTGCTTTTGTAATTTGTAAAACTACAGTACTTTGTGATTACGTGTTTCGCCAAGCAAATATTTGCAAAACATCGATAAATAACCACATATAATGTACGTGTATTCGCAAATGTACCAAGTATTCGAAATGTACAGATTCGCATCTGCATACATCTATATATGCTATTTTTATCCCCCAGAATATTGAAATATAGAAGCATTGTTATGCAAGAAAGTATACTGTACTGATTATTTGTAACCGTATCGTACTGTAGAGGATTAACGGCATCATTTTTTTCAGCTTCCACTTTCGATCGATTGAACACTACAGCATGGTAATAAAAACCCCGCTGATCCAACAATCTAAAAAAATGAGCATGAGAACGTGTACTAACAGTGAATCGAGTTGATGTCGAGCAGAACAAGATTCAGTGATGTGTAACGACACATAGTTTGGAGAAGACCAATACGTTAACAATAGGACTAGAATATGTTGAATATTTGGTCAGAAAAGCGGTGAAAATCTACTTATATGTTCTCTATACATTTCCCAATATTAGCAATACGTTCATTAGCAAGAAGTGGTTACCGGGGTCCAAATTTGGGGTGTAAAGAATAGAAACACTGTTACCTGCCACGCATGTTGTAAGAGACGACTAAGGACGTTTGGCTGAAATCGGATGCACGTGTCCTAAACGTGTAGAAATTTATGCGTTTGGGGCCTACCAAACCAATGTGCAACATATACACGTTCTTGGCAAAGATCAAACATATCACAAAGAGTGATTAGAATTGGTTGTAGAGAACGAACACAAAGAAGAAGAAGATTAGCAAGAAGTCAAGCTATATGGATGTATATGAATCACACAACTGATGTCAGAAAAAGACTTCATCAGTGTATATTTTATATTTGTCGTTTTTATTTTAACAACAAACCTCGATGAAATGCGGGTACATAGAAGGTTGCTTACTGCATGTCATAATATGTGGGACGGTACAAGTAGTTGGTAGTTCGATGGAAAATACAGCACCAACAAATATTAGTTGAATCGTCTTTTATCCTTAAGAAACACAATCTAAACATGTAAATTTAGGATTTTGTTTTGCTACATTCGTCTTTACGTTAAACTCCCATGATGCCTTTGAAATTCTATGTACCTGAACAGGAAATAAATAATTTCTGTTGTGTCACGATGTAACTCAAGTTAAGAAAATTTTTGTTTTTTTTCTTATCTGATATAAGAGTCAGGATTTCTTGCTAAGTTACTTTTTTTTATCTATGATTATCTTTGAAATATCAAACAATCACGTGCAATGGCTGCAGACATAGACAATCATGTCTCTCCTCAACTCTCTATCCTTGGTGCAGGAAATCAATTCTGACGTAGCTCTTTTGTCGAACTACGATGTCAGACCACGCAAAATCTTCTCCCCTGTCATCCACGATTTCCCCGTCCTGAATTTTATCTGTTATCACCAAATGTTCGAAGTCTTCTCTTCGCATTATATGCCCGAACAACCTTGATGGTCTGGTTCTTTTTTTTTTATAAGGTTTCTTTGCGTCTGGACCTGATTTAAAACCGCATCGCCGATTTAGTTCGCAGCATTACAATTAGGTGTTTCCTGTTTCTTTAATATAGCCCTAACCTTTGTTTTCTTTATCTTCTTCTTCTTTTGTCGTCACACTGCTACCGGGTTGTTGCCCAGTGTCGTGGTTTTCTGTTTTTGTCTTGCGCTGTTCTGGTGGCTTGTGTGATTGTTATCTTTGCTCTTTCACAGGATGCTGCCACGCCATCTAACCATCTTTTCCGTGGTCTTCCCTTGCCTTCTTTCCCGATGTTCTGTTGTAGAAGACTCTGTATACTGTGGAGTTTGGATGCATTCTTATTAAGTGGCCAAACCACTTCATTCTTTGTTTATCTATATAATTCAGGCACGGTTTTGTGCCAACTTTCTTTCTTATGCTGATGTTGGTGATTCTGTCTTTTCTTGTGTTGTTGGT
This sequence comes from Arion vulgaris, assembly GCA_020796225.1. NCBI lineage: Eukaryota > Metazoa > Mollusca > Gastropoda > Stylommatophora > Arionidae > Arion > Arion vulgaris. The sequence goes on from CM036768.1 coordinate 23,252,317, forward strand.
AACTTTTCTCAGGCAACGCATTTCACATGTAGTTATTTTTTGTGACTGCGCTTTGCTCAATGTCCATGTTTGGCTCTGGTAACACAAAGTAGGTATAAAAATGCTGTTGATCATTTGTTTCTTAGCTGCCTGTGAAATTTTTGGGTGCCTTAACAATGGGGCTAGCTGGTAGGTTACAGCATTTGCTTTTGTACTCTAGCCTCTATCTCTCTATCTAGTTTTCCGTCTTCTGTGAATATGCTTCCTAAGTATTTGAATTCTTTCACTTGGTTTATTTTAGTGCCATTGACATGGATGTCTAGATTATTATGTTTTCTTCCCATATTCATTATTTCTGTTTTAGTGTTGTTGATTTTCATGTCATGTTTCACACAATTATTGTTCAAAGTGTCAATATGATGTTGTAGATCTTGTTCATTTTGATGTATCAGGCACTGATCATCTGCAAAAGTAGTTCATTTATTTCATCATTATCTGAATTCGACTCTTGAGTTATTTTATCCATATATGCGATAAAGAGTAGTGGTGAAAGGACACAACCTTGTCTAACACCTGATGTAATGGAGAACCAGTCGGTCATTCCTTCTGTAGTTCTTACTGTACTCTGGCTATCTTGATATAAGGCCATGATGTTACCTAATAGTTGTCCTTGGACGCCATATTCTTCAAGGATCTTCCATAGTTTGCACCTGTTTACTCTATCAAATGCCTTTTCTTGGTCTATAAATATAAGCTGTTTACTTTGATTGTATTCAATTGCTTGTTCGCAGATCTGTCTTAGTGTAAATATTGCGTCTGTGCAGCTCTTACCCTCCTAAACCCAAACTGGCTATTGCTTAACTGGGCTATTGTTTTCTTTATATCCATGTTTAATCCTTTCTTTTCACTTTCTGTCACTAGTATGTCTATCAAGGCGTGTAGATCCTGTTCATTTGTCGTCATGTGGAGAATTGTGTCGCCAGCATATCTTAGATTGTTCATGTTTTGTCCGCCAACTGTTATTCCTGCCTTTCCCCCCATATATTGCATGATGTTTTCTCAGTATAGGTTGAACAGCCCTGGTGAGAGTACACATCATTATCTTATTCCTAATTGTATCTCCTGATAGTTTCCACTCTGATTCTCTAGTCTTATAACTGCGCTTCGTTGCCAGTACACATTCTTGATCAGTTTAAGATATTTTCCATCAATATTTAGAGTTTCTAAGATTTCAACTAGAATTTGAACTAACATAAACTAGACATCCATGGCAATGGCAATACAATAGACCAAGTGGAAATGCAAATACTTAGGAAGCATATTCACAGAAGACAGAAGACTAGATAGAGAGATAGAGGCTAGAGTGCTTTAAAAACAAATGCTCTGACCTACCAAATAGTCCCATTGTTAAGGCACCCAAAGATTTCACTGACAGCTAAGCAACTGATGATCAACAGCATTTTCATACCTACTTTATGTTACCAGAGCCAAATATGGGCAATGAGCAAAGCGCAATCACAATAAATAACTACATGTGAAATGTCGGCCTGCGAAAAGTTACCAACAACACCAGCAAAGACAGATTGAGAAAGAAAGTTGGCATGCCAACATCAGCATGAGAAAGAAAGTTGGCACAGAACCTTGCTTGAATTACATTGAGAAACAAAGAATGAAGTGGTTTGGCCACTTAATATGAATGCATCCAAACTCCACAGTATACAAAGTCTTCTACAACAGAACATCAGGAAAGAAGGTGAGAGGAAGACCATGAAAAGATGGTTTGATGGCATAGCAGAATCCTGTCAAGGTTCAAAACTAACAATCACCAAAGCCATCAGAACAGCGCAAGACAAAACCAGAATATCACGACACTGTGACACTGGGCAACAACCCGGTAGCAATGTGATGACAAAAGAAGAAGAAGAAGAACATTCGATTTATTTCTCCCCATGTTTTACTTTATCGAAAGCTTTTGGGTAGTCTATGAAACATAGGTATAAGTCCAACTTTATTTTTATTGATCTTTCCATTACTGTTATTATTGTATATATTCCGTTGTTTGTTCCCCTGGGTTCAACATTAAAATATACTTGTAGACAAATATCCAATTTAGCTTTCCAACTGCTAAGTTCTGCCGCAAATTCCTGCCAAAAATACGTTTACTTTAAGAATGAAGAATCTCATTACAAAATATGAGCTATCCGATGTCGTTTCACCTTGTTTTAAATTTGAAGTGTTGTCGTTATTTTTTTAAATATGCTGTTAGTGTTTTAAAAAGGTCAGACGGATCGAACTTACGAACGATAAATGCATTATTGTAGTCGTTTTCTCATGTCTGTCACCGATCATGTGAATGATGCTAACACAAGTTATCCGTGTTTTGAAACACAGTACATTTGACAGCAGTTGCAATGCAATCTGCAAGTTCTTGATACAGCTCTGTACCCAATTCTTTTATTTTACGAAGCACGCATAGTTCAAATTGTTTACTTCGGCTAGCAAACTTCGACTATTAATTATTGATTTAATTTTTTACTGCTTTTTAACGGAATATTCCATTGAAACATTGGTTTTTGTACGCATGTGTTTTTACTGTATGCTCACATTGTTAAATTTCTGCTCACGTCGTGTGACTCGTATTGTTAATGAGACTACACTGACAGGCTGCTTCTCTATATATCATCATATAGCTTGTCCTGAGCACAGCTTTGCCACTTTAACAGTACTTTCAAATTTCTCTTTCTCAAAGGCAGATGTACTACCCCTGCAGCCGTCTGGCGCAAACCATCAGTTACATCCTGAATCTCTGTCTATATTTTTTTTTAAAGTGTGCACGCTATTGGATTGAGATTAATGTTCATGATTGCTGTCGCTCTAGAAAACATCAATGTCCTCATTGACGAACGCATTGTAACTTATTGTGCATCGTATTGAAGAACTTAGATCTTGTCACATGACTACGTTGAACAAATGACAAATGTGTGCTACTTGTACACCCATTTTATATGTCATTTATTGAACATCGATATCAAGCAACGATTTGACTTTTAAATCAGAAAAACTATCATTTTTGTTCAATAACCGGAGATAAGCAGCCATCATATTTTGTCATTTCAATCAGCACATTAACTTTTTATCATTTAGTTCAGCACATATAGTTGTACATGTTTTCTCTATTTTCGGTCTGGTGGATTCAGGTGTGAAGTTTACTTAGTGTTTGGCTATTGGTTACTAAACTGACTTCATTGCACCCCGGGCAGACCCATAAGTGCTCAGTCTCCCCCAACATATATCGAAGAGTATGCATACTGATGGTTCCTGTGATTAAATACACCTCTCACTCTACCTCTCAGGCTTGACTTGAACAACGTTCGACTTGAACAACGGGTAACTCCAAACTGTCTAAATCGCTTGATCGATTCAAGATCGATTTTAGTGTCCTCATCTAACTGACAGTCGCGAAGAGACCGAAGAATATCCCCTTATCCATCTTCAACTCCCCAGCAATCGATGCTGTTGATGTTAGCTTGTCCGCTCTCTCATTACCGTACACACCCGCATGCCCTGGACAGTATATACACGTAAGCCGCTGGAGGTTAGAAACTTCTATAGACGACATCCACTCATACCGAAACCTACCCTTCTGGATCTTGTGAAGCATCGACTGAGAGTCAGATACAACATCCCCAGTAAATGAAGTCACAGAGAGCAAATATAAATAGATAACATATTTGAGCATTAATCAGTACCAATTAAATGTGCACACGTGCATTGACACACTCACGCATATATATATATATATATATAAATATATATATACATACATATATATTATAAAGAAATAGGATCTCTATTTGATATTTATTAATTTGTTAAATAGAACTATAATACGACACTCACTAAACGCTATCTTACCATTTGTAGACAAACTACATTTCTCATACTATAATCCACTAATTATATGTTAGTAAGTCATTGTTTGATTGATAGGACCATCATCATTGCACTTCGGTGAGTAACCATGTGTGCTCCGATCTCTTATATGATACATACTATAAATCAGTTATTAAGCTACTTCATAGTCAATCAATTATATATATATATATATATTCTTTTTTGAACACTATACAAGTTGTAGTTAATTCATAACTCACCAATGTATCTCATCTCTACTTCTGGATATTACATATATAAGATTATACAAAAAGTGCGCACAATGTTTTGTCCATGTATCCAACTATGGGCTTATAATATATCCTTAGCAAAAACGTCTGTTTGCTATTAAAAAGCCAGAATGTCACTGAGAAGCCGAGATTCTTCACATAGAATACCCCATTTACTCTGGAAATCTGTTCGCATCATTGCTAAATTTCAGAAGAAAAAGTAGTTCCGTGTAACTCTCTCTATCTGTACCCAGACCGGTAGCAGCAGAAATAGGGCTCTTTTGTGTACGCCAAACTACACTTAAAATACGGCATGGAGGAGGGGTGGGAATCGCGCTTATCAGCTTCGTTTTCTGTCACTTTTTTCTCCGTCACGGTTCAGTGATTTTTTTCTAGTTGCATTCAAGTAGTGGCATCAGTTCAAACAGCTAGAGAGATTTCATTGATTTTGGTGCAGGTATGAACAAAAGGTTACTGACATAGTGATGGCTCTTTGCTAGCATGTTGGACTGTATGAACAAGGAAGAACACAGTGTGCGGGAGGAAATCACTCAATCAACAATGAAAGACAATAACTTCTGAAATAGTATTTAGGTCGATAAATAAAAAAGAAAAAGAATGATTCTATCTCCATAGAGAAATAGGCTATCAATAAAATGAGAATAGAAACAATCCTAAACTTTGGGTAGATGCACAAGTAAGTTACATAATGAAATGTAGAAAAGATATTACAGATGCACAAGTAAGTTACATAATGAAGTGCAGAAAAGATATTACATATGCACAAGTAAGTTACATAATGAAATGCAGAAAAGATATTACAGATGCACAAGTAAGTTACATAATGAAGTGTAGAAAAGATATTACAGATGCACAAGTAAGTTACATAATGAAGTACAGAAAAGATATTACATATGCACAAGTAAGTTACATAATGAAATGCAGAAAAGATATTACAGATGCACAAGTAAGTTACATAATGAAGTACACAAAAGATATTACATATGCACAAGTAAGTTACATAATGAAGTACAGAAAAGATATTACAGATGAACAAGTAAGTTATATGAAGTGCAGAAAGATATTACATATGCACAAGTAAGTTACATAATGAAGTACAGAAAAGATATTACATATGCACAAGTAAGTTACATAATGAAATGCAGAAAAGATATTACAGATGCACAAGTAAGTTACATAATGAAGTACAGAAAAGATATTACATATGCACAAGTAAGTTACATAATGAAGTGCAGAAAAGATATTACAGATGAACAAGTAAGTTACATAATGAAGTGCAGAAAAGATATTACAGATGCACAAGTAAGTTACATAATGAAGTACAGAAAAGATATTACATATGCACAAGTAAGTTACATAATGAAGTGCAGAAAAGATATTACAGATGCACAAGTAAGTTACATAATGAAGTGCAGAAAAGTATCCGGCATTTTGATCATTTCAATAAAGATTGTTAACAAAATGTGATATGTGTAACTCTATCTCTCATTAAAACCCAAACTACTGCAACATTACAGAGCTTATCGTTAAAATCCCCGTCTACAATAACATTACAAAATCTTACAACAAAACAATATTTAATTATCTTACATATCTACATTAATTGCAAAAATTTCAAAAATTTGAGAATTCAGTAACAGAATATTGTTTGGAAAATGAATTGTATGTATTGCATTTTCTATATGTCTGGGTATCTACTGTTTAAAAAATATATATTTGATCTGTTTTTCCGGATCACACACTAATTAGCAAAATTATGTGGGAACCTTTCCTCGCTCTAACAGCCTGCTAGAACCTACGTCCAAATTACCTTTTACAACGTACATTCAAATGTTTTGTTAGAACATTTGATTACAGGACCTGCTAGAACAGTGGTACTCAACCTTCATAATGCCGCGACCCTTTAATACAGTTCCTCATGTTGTAGTGACCCCAACCATACAATTATTTCCGTTGCTTCTTCATACATGTCATTTTGCTACTTTTATTAATCGTATATAAATATCTGACATGCAGGATCTATCTAAGAAGCGGTGTCTCGGTTCCTAAGACCATCGAAAATATATGTTTTCCAATGGTCTTATTCGACCCCTATGAAATAGTCGCGACCCCTGTGAAATGGTCGTTCCACTCCCCCAAGGGGTCGCGACCCACATGTTGAGAACCACTGTGCTAGAACCTTCGTTCAAGTGTCTTGTTAAAAATTTCGTTTAAATAGCATGTTAAAACCTCCATTTAAATGTCCTGCTAGAAATTGTGTTCAAATGGCCTGCTAGAATCTTCATTCAAATGTCCTGCTGGAAACTTAGTTCAATTGTCCTGCTAGAATCTTCGTTCAAATGTACTGCTGGAAACTTCGTTCAAATGGCATGCTAGAATCATCGTTCAACTGTCCTGCTGGAAACTTCGTTCAAATGTCCTGCTAGAACTTTCGTTCAAATGTCCTGCTATAACCTTCATTCAAATGTCAAGCTGGAAACTTCGTTCAAATGTCCTGCTAGATCCTTCGTTCAAATGTCCTGCTAGAACCTTCGTTCAAATGTCCTGCTGGAAACTTAGTTCAAATGTTCTGCTAGAACCTTCGTTCAAATGTCCTGCTAAAACCTTCGTTCGAATGTCTTTCTAGAACCTTCGCTCAAATGTCTTGCTAGAACCTTCGTTCAAATGTCCTGCTAGAACCTTTCTTCCAATATCTTGCTAGAACCTTCATTCAAATGTCCTGCTAGAACCTTCGTTCAAATGTTCTGCTAGAACCTCCGTTCAAATGTCCTGCTAGAACCTCCGTTCAAATGTCCTTCTGTAACCTACGTTCAAATGGACAGCTATAACCTTCGTTCAAATTACCAGCTATAACCTCCATTCAAATGGCCAGCTATAACCTCCATTCAAATGTCCAGCTATAACCTCCATTCAAATGTCCTGCTATAACCTCCATTCAAATGGCCAGCTATACCTGTTCAAATGGCCAGCTATAACCTCCGTTCAAATGGCCAGCTATAACCTCCATTCAAATGGCTAGCTATAACCTCCGTTCAAATAGCCTTGCTAGAGCCTCCGTTTAAATGGCCTGCTAGAATCTCCGTGCAAATGGCCAGCTATAACCTCCGTTCAAATGGCCAGCTATTACCTTCGTTCAAATGGCCAGCTATAACCTCCGTTCAAATGGCCAGCTATTACCTTCGTTCAAATGGCCAGCTATTACCTTCGTTAAAATGGCCAGCTATAACCTCCATTCAAATGTCCTGCTGTAACCTCCGTTCAAATGGCTAGCTATAACCTCCGTTCAAATGGCCAGCTATAACCTCCGTTCAAATGGCCAGCTATTACCTTCGTTCAAATGGCCAGCTATAACCTCCGTTCAAATGGCCAGCTATAACCTCCATTCAAATGTCCTGCTGTAACCTCCGTTCAAATGGCTAGCTATAACCTCCGTTCAAATGTCCAGCTATAACCTCCGTTCAAATGTCCAGCTATAACCTCTCTTCCAATATCTTGCCAGAACCGTCGTTCAAATGTCTTGCTAGAACCTTCGTTCAATTGTCCTGCTATAACCTCCGTTCAAATGTCCTGCTATAACCTCTCTTCCAATATCTTGCTAGAACCTTCGTTCAAATGTCCTGCTAGAACCTTCGCTCAAATGGCCAGTTATAACCTACGTTCAAATGGCCAGCTATAACCTTCGTTCAAATTACCAGCTATAACTTTCGTTCAAATGTCCTGCTGGAAACTTCGTTCAAATGTCCTACTAGAACCTTCGTTTAAATGTCCTGCTATAACCTCCGTTCAAATGGTCAGCTATAACCTCCGTTCAAATGGCCAGCTATAACCTCCGTTCAAATGGCCTACTTGAACCTTCGTTCTCTCTCTCTCTCTCTCGTGATCATTCTAGGCTAGTTTTTATCATTCTTATTGTGATGTATAAACAGCCAAACATCAGAACGTAATGTACGTGCACCAACCTTCAACATCTATTTGAGCACAGTTGCTTATCCTTGGGTGGGGTGTTCGATTTCAGCAAGCTATTTTGTGCGGTTCGCTCTCCGCTAGCCTTTGATTGTCCCCATCCGTAACCACAAGGCAGTGGGTGGCTATATTCTTTCAGGGCAGCCACCCTTAGACGGCCTGCCCTCAGGGGCTTATGAACGCCATCTGCCCAGCAAAACCGGCCGTTTTAATAAACACCTTGGTTTGCCGCCCGTTCAGGTTTGTTTGCGGTTTGCTCCGCTAGGCTTTGATTGTCCCCAATCAAAACTACAAGGCAGCAGTAGTTCCTGCGAGCGGAAACGCGCACTGGCTTTACCTCTGCTAAGCTTTCCAGTTGCTCTGTGCATTTGGGTGGGACGCACACCCTGCTTGCCGCCGCCGCGCTTGCCGCTGCCGCGCTTGCACTGGTTTTGCCTCTGCTGTGTTTTCCATTTCTGCTCATGTGGGTGGGACGTACACCCTCTTGCCAGTCATGCTCGCCGCAGCAGTGGCTGCCTCGCTTTCCGCGCCTGTCGTGTCGGCCTTCCCCTCGATGGAGCCCACTGTGACTTTGCCAGCGTGCGTGCTTACTCTGCCCTGCTGCCTACCTCACCATTTCCGTCAATTCCTACTGGGCTGTCCGACTTCGGAGGGGCAAAACCAAGTTCGCCCCATGTTGCCCACGTGCAACTCAACTCGACTCCCAGTATACTCATCATCTCTAGGGTAGTGTCTCTAGAGAGAGTATGCTTGGCTCGAATTTCAAAACACTCTTGTCAACGTGCCTTCAATGGTTTTGATTCGTGCCCCCATCTCTGTGATGGGGCTAGACTTTTGACCTATGTGGACCATCGTGCGAGCAGATAGGAGGAACTCATCATCCTGCATACGCATCGGCTCAAGAGAAGTGCATCAAGAGAGAGAATGCGCGTGCTCCGAGGTCCTCCCAGCTAGGATCCACATGTATCGTTCTAGCTTTTCCCATCGTCCGGGAGAGGCGAGCATTAATAGTCACTCTGGAAGTTCGCTCGTCTTTTTTGCGAGCGGATCCCATCAAGCATCTCTACTTGCCCCAGTGTAGCTCTCCAACAGCACCTGCCCTCTTGGCCAGACCGGAACCACCGTCTGTTACCAGGGTCACCACGTGGAGGTGAGAGCAGGGGATTAGAGCCATCTCTCTAATTCTGGCGAACCGCTTCCTTGCGCCTTTGACCCCTGAACCTTCGTTCAAATAGCCTGCTAAACATGCATTCAAATGACCTTCTAGAACCTTCGTTCAAATGTACTGTTAAACCTTCGTTCGAATGTACAGCTAAGCCTTCGTTCAAATATCCTGCTAGAACATTATTTCAAATGGCCTGTTAAAAATTTCGTTCAAACGGAAAAATATCATAAATCCGTAGGAATACCATGGATTAACTTGGACATGGTTACAAAGTGTAGACATGAAGAACACATTAGAAAACTGAGAAATAATTGCTTATAGTCTGTCCATTAATTCGTGAGCACGTTTGAAATTGATTTTCTCGAAAACTACCTGTTGGATCTCAGTGATTTTTTGCAAGCAGCCTTAGAATATCCATGACGCTAGAGAAATATTTTTTCCAAGAAAATTTGATGTAGTTTGAAATATTTCTTCTTCAGGTTATATTAAAATCAACCTCACCGGATTGTACACAATAGTAACAGAACTACGGTACACAGACGCGTTGTTCTAAAAATACATTATGGTAACATTGAAATATCGTGCGTAAACAACAATTTCACTGGAATTCCCGTGCACCTAACCCAGTCGACTTTGAAAGCGGAAAGTATATGACGTTATAATTGGGATACCGTTGTATAGTTATAGGTGTATCTCGCTATTTGTATGAAGCTATTGTATCATATTTGTTGGCTTATCAAAAGTGACATTGATATCACATTCATAATGAGTCTGAAGTGCACATTTATAACAATGCAGAAGGTTACAGTTTTACTATACCAACACTTCCTTAGGGAATCTAAGAGAGTCATCTATATTGCGATATTCATAACCCTGAGAAACGAACGCAACTGGCGCTTGGTCTGAATAGAGAATCCTTTTCCCGATGGATTAAACAGGACACAAAGTGCACTAATGTCAAACAAGGAAGGAAAAGAACAATTGACGACTTTGACATAGATGTCATAAGACGGGAGCTCTTGAAAATGTTTGCGACAAATCAACTTGTTACTCTCAGGAAACTGAAATTAAAACTGCAATCAGATTGCAGCATAGACATTTCTAAAAAGTACTCTATGAAAATTGTAAGAGCCGCCGGCTTCACCTTCAGAAAAACTATAGGCGGCAGGAATATTATTTGTGAAAAGCCACATTTAATTGCTGCCCGAAGTAAATACCTGAGGCAGATCCGTGAGAGGCGGAGGCAAGGCTATGATATTGTATATTTGGACGAATCCTGGGTCATTGCTCACCACACCAATGCTAAAGAATGGCAATCAGTAGACGGTGAACAGAAAAGAAAAATACCAAGCAGCAAAGGCCAGAGTATTATACTAACACATGCAGGAAGCAGTGAAGAAGGTCTTGTCCATGACGCTGGACTTATTTTCCAATCAAAAGTACCGACGGTAGGGACTACCACACATAAATGAATGGACATATTTTCAGGCACTGGATGGAGAAAGATCTACTTCCAATTCTAAACAGACCATCATGCTTGGTAATGGATAATGCATCCTATCACAACGCAGTATCAGCGGAAGACAAAGTACCAACTGCATCAAATACAAAAGATCAAATTAGGACTTGGCTTGCTAAGGAAAATGTCAGCTTCGATGATACATATTTGAAACCCGAGTTGTTGCACCTGGTGAGGATGACAAATAAGACAAAGGTGTTTCATATTGACAAAATCATTGCGGAATACGGCCACACGTCTTTGCGACTACCTCCATATCATGCTCACCTCAATCCGATAGAGTTTGTCTGGGCTAAAGTAAAAGAGCAAGTTGCCGAACAGAACAGGACGTTTAAAATGTGTGATGTTGAAGTTCTGACACGTGAGTCCCTCTCAATGATAGACATGCAGTTCTGGAAGAAGTGTGTTGAACATGTGCTCCGAGAGGAAGACGAGTACTGGCACCGAGATGGATTACAATTTGTCCAGCCAGTAACAATTATCAACCTCATGGAATCGTCAGATTCAGGATGATACAAATCATATTTTGATTACAGACTGAGAAATAGCAACGTATACATTTCCATATCCAAATGCGTCTACCATCATACAATTTGTGGTGAAGTTAAGACACCCTGGGGTCTAATGGTGACCGAAGGGGAGGACTAACTGTTGCATATTGTATCCAAGTTCACGATTGCACATAAAGGGCAACACACTTAATTACTTGACCTATCAAGTTAATATGGAGATACACCTATGAATAGAATTGACATGGACAAATTCTAGGATTACTGTAAAATCTAAAATTTGAGCCCCGTATTTGCAATTGTCATAAAAGATCAAAGGAATTCGCCGATGTGAAAATCCGTAGCATCTATGGACTACTGGTTAGCTTTATTTTAGCGTCATGGATATTCTAAGGCTGCATGCAAAAATCACTGAGATCCAACAGGTAGTTTTCAAGAAAATCAATTTCAAACGTGCTCACGAATTAATGGACAGACTATAGTAGAGATTGCGATAAGATAACGTATAAGGCTATCTTTAAACTCACACGTCCTATTAGATGAAGAACAAAAGGTCATCAATAAACTCACACGTTCTGTTAGATGTTTCAAGTATGAGGAACAGAAGGTCTTCAATAAACTCTTTAATGTTCAAGTATAGAACAGAAGGTCTTCATAAGTTCTGTTAGATGTTTCAAGTAAGAGGAACAAAAGATCATCAATAAACTCACACGTTCTGTTAGATGTTTCAAGTATGAGGAACAGAAGGTCATCAATAAATTCGCACGTCACAGATTATATGTTCTAAGTATGAGGAACAGGAGACCTTCAATATCCTGGAAATGTAATGAATATACTCTATATATGGACATACATGAATGAAACAAATAAAAAAATTGTTTATAATCTTTTACAACTGGACATTCAAGATTTTACCTATGTGAGAACCACATTCAATATTTTACCCATGTAAGAACCACATTCAAGATTTTACTCTCTCATGTGAGAACCAAATTCAAGATTTTACCCATGTGTGAACCATATTCAAGATTTTACAAATGTGAAAACCAAATTCAAGATTTTACTCATGTGAGAACCATATTCAAGATTTTACAAATGTGAGAACCAAATTCAAGATTTTACTCAAGTGAGAACCACATTCAAGATGTTACCCATGTGAGAACCACATTTATGATTTTACCTATGTGAGAACTACTTTCAAGATTTCACCAATATGATAACCACATTCAAGATTTTACCAATGTGATAACCACATTCAAGATTTTACTAATGTGAGAACCACATTCAAAATTTTACCCATGTGAGAACCACATTCAAGATTTTACTAATGTGAGAACCACATTCAAGATATTACCCATGTGGGAACGACATTCAAGATTTTACCCATGTGAGAACCACATTCAATATTTTACTCATGTGAAAACCTTCATTCAAGTATTTACCCATGTGAGAACCTCATTCAATATTTTACCCATGTGAGAACCATATTCAAGATTTTACCCATGTGGGAACGACGTTCATGATTTTACCCATGTGAGAACCACATTCAAGATTTTACACATGTGAGAACCAAATTCAAGATGTTACCCATGTGAGAACTACATTCAAGATTTTACTCATGTGAAAACCTTGATTCAAGTATTTACCCATGTGAGAACCACATTCAATATTTTACCCATGTGAGAACCATATTCAAGATTTTACCCATGTGGGAACTACATTCAAGAATTTACCCATGTGAGAACCACATTCAAGATTTTACCCATGAGAGAACCACATTCAAGATTTTACTCATGTGAGAACCACATTCAAGATTTTACTCATGTGAGAACCACATTCAAGATTTTACCCATGTGAGAACCATATTCAAGATATTACCAATGTGAGAAAGACATTCAGGATTTTACCAATGTGAGAACCACATTCAAGATTTTACAAATGTGAGAACTACATTCAAGGTTTTAACCAAGTGAGAACCACATTCAAGATTTTACCCTTGGGAGAACCACATTCAAGATGTTACCCATGTGAGAACCACATTTATGATTTTACCTATGTGAGAACCACATTCAAGATTTCACCAATTTGATAACCACATTCAAGATTTTACCAATGTGATAACCACATTCAAGATTTCACCAATGTGATAACCACATTCAAGATTTTACTAATGTGAGAACCACATTCAAGATATTACCCATGTGAGAACCACATTCAAGATTTTACTCATGTTATTGGTTATTGGTTATTGGTTACTAAACTGACGTCATTGCACTCCGGGCAGACCCATAGGTGCTCAGTCTCCCCAACAGATATCGAAGAGTATGCATACTGATGGTTCCTGTGGCTCGCTGATTGAACACACCTCTCACTCTGCCTTTCAGGCATCCAGTTCGACTTGAACAACGGGTAACTCCAAACTGCTTAAATCGCTTGATCGATTCAACATCGATTTTAGTGTCCTCATCCAACAGAGAGTCGCGAAGAGACCGAAGAATACCTCCCTTATCCATCTTCAACTCCCCAACAATCGATGCTGTTGATGCAAGCCTGTCCGCTCTCTTATTACCGTAAACACCCGCATGCCCAGGACAGTATATCCACGTAAGCCGCTGGAGGTTAGAAACTTCTATAGACGACATCCACTCATACCGAAACCGGCCCTTCTGGATCTTGTGAAGCATCGACTGAGAGTCAGATACAACAACTGCCCCAGTAAATGAAGTCCCAGAAATCCAATGGAGGCAGCAGTAACGGCCTTAACCTCCATCCTCATACTAGAAGTAGTTGTCCTGTATGCCCCACTTCGCTCTGCAACAACCCTACCATGCGCATTAGCCAAAAAAAACCAAGCGGATTTCTCACCACGTTGAACCGACCCATCGGTATATACAACAACATCATCATCCCTTGCATTATCTTCTATCAGCTGCTTAGCTGCGAGATCATCCTTCATGTTGCCCCAATCTCTACATTCTCTTCCAAGAGTAATGATAACGTTGAGATAGTTGGTCATGTCAAGATTTTACCCATGTGAGAACCACATTCAAGATTTTACCGATGTGAGATCCACATTCAAGATTTTACCAATGTGAGAAACACTTTCAAGAGTTTACTCATGTGAGAACCACATTCAAAAACTTACCCATGTGAGAACCACATTCAAGATTTCACCAATTTGATAACCACATTCAAGATTTTACCAATGTGATAACCACTTTCAAGATTTCACCAATGTGATAACCACATTCAAGATTTTACTAATGTGAGAACCACATTCAAGATTTTACCAATGTGAGAACCACATTCAAGATTTTATCCATGTGAGAACCACATTCAAGATTTTACCCATGTGAGAACCACATTCAAGATTTTACTCATGTGAGAACCACATTCAAGATTTTACTCATGTGAGAACCACATTCAAGATTTTACCCATGTGAGAACTACATTCAAGATTTTACCCATGTGAGAACCACATTCAAGAATTTACCCATGTGAGAACCATATTCAAAAACTTACCCATGTGAGAACCACATTCAAGATTTCACCAATTTGATAACCACATTCAAGATTTTACCCATGTGAGAACCACATTCAAGATTTCACCAATGTGATAACCACATTCAAGATTTCACCAATGTGATAACCACATTCAAGATTTTACCCATGTCAGAACCACATTCAAGATTTTACCCATGTGAGAACTACATTCAAGATTTTACCCATGTGAGAACTACATTCAAGATTTTACAAATGTGAGAACCACACTCATGATTTTACTCATGTGAGAACCACATTCAAGATTTTACCCATGTGAGAACCACATTCAAGATTTTACAAATGTGAGAACCAAATTCAAGATTTTACTCATGTGAGAACCACATTCAAGATTTTACCAATGTGAGAACTACATTCAAGATTTTACCATGTGAGAACCAATTCAAGATTTTACCCATGTCAGATCCACATTCAAGATTTTACCAATGTGAGAACAATTCAAGATTTTACCATGTGAGAACTACATTCAAGATTTTACCAATGTGAGAACTACATTCAAGATTTTACCCATGTGAGAACCACATTCAAGATTTTACCAATGTGATAACCACATTCAAGATTTTACTCATGTGAGAACCAAATTCAAGATATTATTCAATGTGAGAACTACATTCAAGATTTTACCATGTCAGATCCACATTCAAGATTTTACCATGTGAGAACTACATTCAAGATTTTACCATGTGAGAACTACATTCAAGATTTTACCCATGTGAGAACTACATTCAAGATTTTACCATGTAAGATCCACATTCAAGATTTTACTCATGTGATAACACATTCAAGATTTTACTCATGTGAGAACCAATTCAAGATATTACCAATGTGAGAACCACATTCAAGAATTTACCAATGTGAGAACCAATTCATTAAAAACTTTACCATGTGAGAAACAGATATTCTCAGAACATTTCATCAATTTATTAACACATTTCAAAATTTTACCAATGTGAAACCACATTCAAGATTTCATCAATGTGATAACCACATTCAAGATTTTACCAATGTCAGAACCACATTCAAGATTTACAATTAACATTCATTCATGTCAGAACCACATTCAAGATTTTTGACCCATAGTTTTCAGAACACATTCAAGATTTTACCCATGTGAGAACTACATTCAAGATTTTACCCATGTGAGAACTACATTCAAGATTTTACAAATGTGAGAACCACACTCACGATTTTACCCATGTGAGAACCAAATTTAAGATTTTACCCATGCGAGGACCACATTCAAGATTTTACCCATGTGAGAACTACATTCAAGATTTTACACATGTGAGAACCACATTCAAGATTTTACTCATGTGAGAACCACATTCAAGATTTTACTCATGTGAGAACCAAATTCAAGATTTTACCCATGTGAGAACCACATTCAAGATTTCACCAATTTGATAACCACATTCAAGATTTTACCAATGTGATAACCACATTCAAGATTTCACCAATGTGATAACCACATTCAAGATTTTACCCATATCAGAACCACATTCAAGATTTCACCAATGTGAGAACCACATTCAAGATTTTACCAATGTGATAACCACATTCAAGATTTCACCAATTTGATAACCACATTCAAGATTTTATCAATGTGATAACCACATTCAAGATTTCACCAATGTGAGAACCACATTCAAGATTTTACCCATGTGAGAACTACATTCAAGATTTTACCCATGTGAGAACTACATTCAAGATTTTACAAATGTGAGAACCACACTCACGATTTTACCCATGTGAGAACCACATTCAAGATTGTACTCATGTGAGAACCACATTCAAGATTTTACTCATGTGAGAACCAAATTCAAGATTTTACCCATGTGAGAACCACATTCAAGATTTTACCCATGTGAGAACCAAATTCAAGATTTTACCCATGTGAGAACCACATTCAAGATGTTACAAATGTGAGAACCAAATTCAAGATTTTACTCATGTGAGAACCACATTCAAGATTTTACAATGTGAACTCATTAGATTACCAGTGAGAACCACATTCAAGATTTTACAAATGTGAGAACTACATTCAAGATTTTACCCAAGTGAGAACTACATTCAAGATTTTACCCATGTGAGAACCACATTCAAGATTTTACCTATGTGATAACCACATTCAAGATTTTACTCATGTGAGAACCAAATTCAAGATTTTACTCATGTGAGAACCACATTCAAGATTTTACCCATGTGAGAACTACATTCAAGATTTTACCCATGTGAGAACCACATTCAAGAATTTACCCATGTGAGAACCATATTCAAAAACTTACCCATGTGAGAACCACATTCAAGATTTCATCAATTTGATAACCACATTCAAGATTTTACCAATGTGATAACCACATTCAAGATTTCACCAATGTGATAACCACATTCAAGATTTTACCCATGTCAGAACCACATTCAAGATTTTACCCATGTGAGAACTACATTCAAGATTTTACCCATGTGAGAACTACATTCAAGATTTTACCCATGTGAGAACTACATTCAAGATTTTACAAATGTGAGAACCACATTCAAGATTTTACAAATGTGAGAACCAAATTCAAGATTTTACTCATGTGAGAACCACATTCAAGATTTTACCCATGCGAGGACCACATTCTAGATTTTACTCATGTGAGAACCAAATTCAAGATTTTACCAATGTGAGAACCACATTCAAGATTTTACAAATGTGATAACCACATTCAAGATTTTACCCATGTGAGAACCAAATTCAAGATTTTACAAATGTGATAACCACATTCAAGATTTTACCAATGTGAGAACCACATTCAAGATTTTACAAATGTGATAACCACATTCAAGATTTCACCAATGTGAGAACCAAATTCAAGATTTTACTCATGTGAGAACCAAATTCAAGATTTTACCAATGTGAGAACCACATTCAAGATTTTACAAATGTGATAACCACATTCAAGATTTCACCAATTTGATAACCACATTCAAGATTTTATCAATGTGATAACCACATTCAAGATTTCACCAATGTGAGAACCACATTCAAGATTTTACCCATGTGAGAACTACATTCAAGATTTTACCCATGTGAGAACTACATTCAAGATTTTACAAATGTGAGAACCACACTCACGATTTTACCCATGTGAGAACCACATTCAAGATTTTACCCATGTGAGATCCACATTCAAGATTTTACCCATGTGAGAACCACATTCAAGATTTTACCCATGTGAGAACCACATTCAAGATGTTACAAATGTGAGAACCACACTCACGATTTTACCCATGTGAGAACCACATTCAAGATTTTACCCATGTGAGATCCACATTCAAGATTTTACCCATGTGAGAACCACATTCAAGATTTTACCCATGTGAGAACCACATTCAAGATTTTACCCATGTGAGATCCACATTCAAGATTTTACCCATGTGAGAACCAAATTCAAGATTTTACCCATGTGAGAACCACATTCAAGATGTTACAAATGTGAGAACCACATTCAAGATTTTACAAATGTGAGAACCACATTCAAGATTTTACAAATGTGAGAACTACATTCAAGATTTTACCCATGTGAGAACCACATTCAAGATTTTACAAATGTGAGAACCACATTCAAGATTTTACCTATGTGATAACCACATTCAAGATTTTACTCATGTGAGAACCAAATTCAAGATTTTACTCATGTGAGAACCACATTCAAGATTTTACCCATGTGAGAACTACATTCAAGATTTTACCCATGTGAGAACCACATTCAAGAATTTACCCATGTGAGAACCATATTCAAAAACTTACCCATGTGAGAACCACATTCAAGATTTCATCAATTTGATAACCACATTCAAGATTTTACCAATGTGATAACCACATTCAAGATTTCACCAATGTGATAACCACATTCAAGATTTTACCCATGTCAGAACCACATTCAAGATTTTACCCATGTGAGAACTACATTCAAGATTTTACCCATGTGAGAACTACATTCAAGATTTTACCCATGTGAGAACTACATTCAAGATTTTACAAATGTGAGAACCACATTCAAGATTTTACTCATGTGAGAACCACATTCAAGATTTTACTCATGTGAGAACTACATTCAAGATTTTACAAATGTGAGAACCAAATTCAAGATTTTACTCATGTGAGAACCATTCGATTTACCATGGAGACCATTCAGATTTACTCATGAGAACCAAATTCAGATTTTACTCATGTAGGACCACATTCTAGATTTTACTCATGTGAGAACCAAATTCAAGATTTTACTCATGTGAGAACTACATTCAAGATTTTACAAATGTGAGAACCAAATTCAAGATTTTACCCATGTGAGAACCACATTCAAGATTTTACAAATGTGAGAACCAAATTCAAGATTTTACCCATGTGAGAACCACATTCAAGATTTTACCCATGTGAGAACCACATTCAAGATTTTACCCATGTGAGGACCACATTCAATAGATGTGTGTTCTTCAAATAGGCATGGCTTAGAACATATAACTTAAAGTCGGCATGGGAGAATAAAATTGAACATATCTGTAGGAATAGTACGTTGATTAAATATCTGAGAAATATGTTGTATTAAACACAAATTTTAATCATTTTAATGTTGCAAGTGTAAATATTATTATCGAAAAAAAGTGGAGACTGCAATATTATTATCACATTAATAAGTGATGCTGTGAGATCCATGATATACTTTTGTGAATCATAGGCGTAGACTATTAACATACATCAACAAGAAGTTTCTCCTTGTGGAGTTTCCGAGAAAAAACTAAACGAATCTTCTAATCCTGAGATTTGTCTTGTCAACACTAACGGTTTATGTGACTAAAAATTGAATGATTTTCTCCCATGCAACGATTGTGAAAGACTGCGCTTGCTGCAGAAGTTGCGACTGCTTATCCTGGTGTGTCTTTCAGACGTTCAACTCTGTACATATCTGCAATACGTTTTTGTTTACTTTCAACTCCACTCTTGATCTTTCCCTCTTAGATGCACTGTCATCTATAAACTACTATTTCCAGGATTCAACTTTGATGTTCATAGCTTTCATATTCATCTTGTACATATACTGTGTTTGAAGTAGTGGGCGGACACCAATATCCTCCATTAAATGAATATGCCACATCAATTTCAGTCTATGAACACTGTGCATGGACAGTATTGTTGCAATACTTAATGTTCCAACTAGAAATAAAGTATACATCTGTTATTGTCCATACATGAAGAGACCTCAAATATGGCTGGTAATGCTAATATAAAGTTATTCTTCCCCATATTTATGGTGCTCTATACATACACATAATAGGGTTGAAATATTAATAAAATATGTGACATTTGAACATATTTGTAATGTTGGACAATCTAAATATAGCTTTCGATTTAAGTGATAACAAATATAGAATTTGTTATTAGATACAAACGAGTGACGAGCTTAGCAGATTTGTTATTAGATACAAACGAGTGACGAGCTTAGCAGATTTAGTCCTCACATAACATAAGCACGCTAAGGACAACAAAGAAGCTGATATTAAAAACGCAATGCAGATTACACCGAATCCATGATGCAGAAGCAATAAAGCCATAACTGTTTTCTGATGACCTCATAATATCGCAAAGGATCATAAATAAATTAATAGCTACTGAATCATTAACGTACAATTTATATTTCAACTTGTTGAAAGAAATGTGTGGAAGAAAAGTATTGATGTATCGAGAGAAACTAACATTCAAATCCTAGAAGTTTGTAATGCTTCCAATTAGAAAATGTATAAACACATATAATCCAGCAAGCCAACAACATTACATAACAGCTTACCCCAATCTTAAAACACCCATCAATTCCAAAAGAGACTAAAAGACAGATTATAAATGCAATCTTCATACCAACACTGTTCTACCAGTGCCAAAAATAGGCAATGACAAAAGAACAAGAAAGGAAAATTACATGTGAGATCTGACAAAATAAGAATTATAAGAAATGAGATGCTTGAGGAAAGCAGTAAATAAAACAAGAAGAAATCATATAAGATAGATGCTTGAGGAACAGTAAATAGAAGAAATCATATAAAATGAGAAATAAACATCAACACCTGCTATTAAATTTATTGAAAAGAGAGACTCAAATGGTTTGGCCACTTGGTGAGAATGAACCGAATACACTAGTTGCAAGATCGTACAACCTGAAAATGGAATCATCAAGAGCAAGGGGCAGACCAAGAAAAAGATGGGTTTATGGAGTTACAGACATCTTAAAACTCAACAATGCAACACCATATCAAGCGACAGAGCGTACATTATCTCGGAAACCGATCATCAGTTAGGCCTGCTACGCCAATCGGCAAAAAAGCAGAGAAGGACAAAAGAAAGAAAGAAAGATAAACACATAATGTATAAATGAAGTTGTTGTTGTCCGTAAAGTTACGTCTGTGTTGACGATATTATGTAAGTTGTCCCTCATCATCATCATCATCATCATCATCATCATCAAACAGCTTTCCCTAAGCAGTACCTGGCCACCCTAACATTACTTCGGAATGATTCTATCATAATCCAGTAGCTAAACACGTAAAAACAAGTACTACAGTTTTACAAAATACATAAACAGTGACGATAAACAGCAACGTTTCGACCAAAAGGCCTTTATCAAGCAAACAATACAACAAGAATGACGAATTTCGAGGAACACTACAAATGGACGATTACATTTGGAAACATAAACCTATCTGATGAAAATCCATTTTTAACTATATTTGAACTATTTAATAAAGTATGGGAAGAAGAAACTGTCCCAGATCAATGGAAGAAGGAATAATTGTTAAGATCCCCAAAAAGGTGATCTCAAAGATTGTAACAACTGGAGAGGGATCAGCCTATTATCAGTAATGACCAAGACTTTCTGCAAAATCATTCTTAATAGAATCAAAGGAGCAGTGGACACAACCCTGAGAGAAGAACAAGCTGGTTTTAGACCTGGGAGAAGCTGCTTAGACCAAATAATTACCCTACGACTAATTTTGGAGGAACATATTGAGAAGCAACAACCACTCATACTAAATTTCATCGATTTTAAAAAGCCTTTGATAGTCTACACAGAATCTCTCTGTAGAATATTATGAGATGCTATGGAATACCAGACAAAATAATAAACATTATTAAGAGCCTCTATGATGATTCACAGTGTGCAGTTCGCACTGATGGTGGACACAGCGACTGGTTTATGGTTGAAACCGGAGTAAAGCAAGGCTGTATTCTATCTCCGCTATTGTTTGGAGTGGCCATTGACTGGGTGATGCAAAATGTTGCAGGGGCGAACTGGCATCGATTGGGTAGAAAATAGTCAACTAGAAGATTTGGATTTTGCAGATGATTTTGCCTTGTTAAGTAGAAACAACCAAGATATGCAAAGAAAAACAGACAACTTGTCATCTATAGCATCAAAAGTTGGACTGCAGATAAGCTATGAAAAATATAATAAAGACACCTATGGCAAGTAATGCAGATATCACACTGGAATCTAAAATGATAAAAATAACAGAGCAGTTCACCTATTTAGGTAGCAATTTTGATTGCACAGGAAATGTTAAAAAGAAATTATGATACGAATTGGCAAAGCAACATCAGCTTTTAAAAGTCTAAATAAAATATGGAACTGCAAGTTATATAGTAATCAATTTTAAACTAAATTACGAATTTTCAATTCAAATGTTGTATCAATCCTAACATATGCTAGCGAGAGTTGGAAAATGACTAAAGGTATAGAAAACAAGTTGAATGCATTTGAAAATAGATGTCTGTGAAAAATAATGAATATAAAATGGAACGAATTCAGGAGAAGTGATGAAATCAGGGACATGTCTGGTCAACAACTAGTGACCTGTTATAAGAAAGAGAAGATGGAGATATGTTGGGCACACCTTGAGGAGACATGATCAACGAATATCAAAGCAGGCATTGAAGTGGGATGCAAAGGGTTCCAGAAAGAGAGGTCGACCTAAGGAGACCCTGAAACGAACTGTGCTGAGAGAGGCAGGAAATATCTGTCTCAGTTCCATTGAGGAGATTGAGCGAGTTGCTCAGGATAGAGCGGTATGGAGAAATTACTTGCAGGCCTTATGTAACGTATAACGGTACGAGAGGAATTATTATTATTATCTATTCTCTAATCCTGTTTGCCTTTCAGCGTCAGGTCAAAAAAGAGACACATGGAGCGAAGCTTCTCTATGCTCGTTTCTTCCTCTCTCTTCTCCAATCCTGATTTGCCTCACATCTTCAGGGTAAGAAGAGTTTTCTAGTACGGGCTTTTGTGTGTGCTTCTTAAATAGTGTATTTCGTCGCCTCCGTTATCTCTAAGATCCACCTCTTGCGTGGCTGGCCTTTTGCTTTGTATCCACTATTTCGGAGCAACATTGCTCTCTGTGGTACACTGCGTCTTGGTAATCTGCTTATGTGGCCGAAACATTTAATTTGTTGATTCTTGATAAGTTAAGTACTGATGTTGTACCCACTTTTTTCCTGTTGTCTTCATTTCTAAACCGGTCTCTTCTTGTTACTCCCAGCATTCTTCTTAGACACTTTGTTGTGCCTAGTTTTCTTCTGTCAATTAATGGCAGTGTCCAGGTTTGACACTGATAGCATAATGTAGGGAGAAATATTGTATTGAACAATGCTCTTTTTATGTTCATGGTGACATGTTTGTATTTTCAAATTAGCGCCATTTGTCCTAGTATTTGATTTGCTTTGTTGCATCTATGTTGGATTTTGTTAGTTATTCTTCCGTTTGCTGAAAATATGCTCTATACGTATGTAAAGTCTTTGACTTATTTTAATGAGTGTTTGTCGATGGAGAGATTGGTGGTGTTTTCCTCTCTAACGAATGTCATTACTTAAGTTTAGTCGATGTTTATTCTCATATTGTATTTGTTGCATGTTAACTGGAGTCTGTTAATGCGTTACTGTAGCTGTTCCTCTGTTGTTGATACAATTGCTTGGACGTCGCAAAAAGAAATTCGTTTAAGATTTCCCCAATGTTGTTCTCTTTACTAGTATGAGCAGTTTTACAGATTTCATCTATATATGTGATGAAAAGCAGCGGTGATAGTGCGCATCCTTGTCTTACTCCTGACCCAACGTGGAACATTTGTGATAGATCTGTGTTTGTTCTAACTGTGCACTGGCTGTTTATACAGTAAACCCTCGTTAACACGAACTCGCTTAACACGAACACCCGGTTAACAAGAACACAAATGTGGTCCCGTCATAAATGTCTATTTCTTATCATTTAATAACACGAATTTCTGTGTACCACGAATCACGAACTGTATTTTAGTCCCTCCGCCAATTGTATCTCATTTAACCCGAACTTCCAAAGCTTCACAATGTTTGTTGTCACCTTAAAGCCTTTCATTGTTAGTGATCGGAAAGGTAACACTAACAGTTTCATTTACCTGTGGGATGCCCTTGAGTTTGAGATAGAGGGGCGAGATAGGTGGATACATTAATATGTACACAAAGCATTTTCGGACAGCGGGAAAAAAGATTAATGCGTCCCCGGAAGGTGCGATAGCAGATCTGTCGGAAGTAAATTCGTCTTTTCCCAGTATTCGGTTACACTGTAGAAGCTCTGGGTACTGTATTTTTATTACAGGTACGAGCATTTTATAGCCAGAACACCCAATTAGAAGTAAAGTATGGTTTTGGGCAGGGGGTGGAAGGAGAGAAGGGAGGAGCAGAAAGTGAAAATGAAAGTGAAATTCCAGTTGATAAAAATCTGGTGAGAAAATGTTCAGATAGGACGGAAAGTTAGATACAGTTGAAGAGTCATGTCTAAGAGGAAGCAGGCAGGCATAGATCTGGAAACAAAACTAAGAATTCTAAACGAAGTAGACCGTGGTGCATTGAAGAAAAGACAATTGCTGAACAGTATGGAATTGCCAAGTCTACCTTATCCACAGTACTTAAAGACCGGGAAAAAAATTCTTAATGCTGTTGCATTAGGTTCCGGTAACAAATCTAAGCGACTTCGTAGTGCTAAGTACGAAGATATCGAAACGCTACTTCTAGAATGGTTCAACCATATGCGCACTTCCAATGTACCTTTAAGTGGACCTATAATTCAGTCAAAAGCAAATGAGATTGCCAAAAATTTGGATATTCAAGATTTCAGCTGTTCCGCTGGTTGGCTGTACCGGTTCCAAAAGAGACACTCAATTTCATCAGTAGTGATTTGTGGTGAAGCAAATAAAGTTGAAGAAGGGGCAAACAACTGGTTGCATGGATTTTACGGAGTGAGAGAAAAGTATGCCTCGTGTGACGTGTACAATATGGACGAAACTGGACTTTTTACAATCTTTTCCAAGTCATACCCTCGGAATAAAAGGTGACAAGTGCCATGGTGGAGCGCGCAGTAAACAACGTCTAACTGTTGTCCTTGTATGTAATGCAGACGGCAGTGATAAACACCTCCCATGGGTGATAGGCAAGTCCAAGAAACCACGTTGTTTTAAAAACATGAACATGGATACTCTACCTTGCATCTACTCTCACCATAAGAAAGCTTGGATCGACAGCACATCATTTCGTAAGTGGCTTCTTCATTTCAACAGTCGAATGGTGGCTCAGAATAGGCATGTTCTTCTGACAATGGACAGGTGTACGGCCCATAAAATACATGATCTGAACTTAACAAACGTAAAGGTTCAATTCTTCCCCCCAAATGCAACAAGTCGTCTTCAGCCTTTAGATCAAGGCATTATTGCTCTTATGAAGAGAGCTTATCGCAAGCGACTTGTAAGAGCTGCAATTCGCGCTGTTGAAAACAACACGATAACCCCAAGTTGGAGTGTGCTCGATGCAATTAAAGCTATCGCTGTCTCCTGGGAATCTGTGCCATCAAAACACTTGCAGAACTGCTTTAGCAGAGCCTGAAGACATAGCAACACTAATCCTATCGAAGAGTTAGATGGTGACATCGACACCACCTCTCATGACGAATGGGATATTCTTCAAGACGTTGCAAACCCTGGAGTTAGTTTTGAGGAATTCATTAGTGCAGATGACGATGTTGCCGTGTGTTCTCCAGAGGAATCTGATGTACATGTACAATCAGTTGTGTGTGAGGTGCAAGAAATATCATCAGAAGAAAGTGATGAAGACAATAGTATACCGCCCACCCGCCAGGAAGTGTTAACGGCCTTGGACACTTTAGAACGGTTTGCTACAACAGCTGAAATGACCGCTAGGTTTACGGAAGCTATATACGCAGTTGGCCGGGAAGTTACTATGCACTTTCGCCCCCATCTGCGACAGCGCAATATACAGGAATTTTTCTGCAGAAAATAATACGTGAGTACTTCTTTAAAAGTTAATTACTGTAGTAGTGTTTATATGATGGCATCTGTATTGTATATGGTTAATACTGTGCTGCATTGCAATGCCAAAATTTGAGTCCCCGATTACACGAATTTTTTTAACACGAACTCGTGATTTTTCGGTCCCTTCGAGTTCGTGTTAACGAGGGTTTACTGTATATATATATGCTCTTGTATAGGTTAATTATGTGGTCATTAAACCCTAATCATAATTGATCAAGATGAATATGAATGCTATTGACATCAAAGTATTTATAAATGTATATACTACAAACATGACAACGCGCTTGTGACTTTTCTTTTCAAACTCTTCATATAAACCCCTTGTTAAATCACTCTTTGTGATCTGTATGTGATCTGAGCCTAAGAGCAATTGTATGGTGTGCCAGTTATATGCCTACAAGTAGACCAGCACATTAAATTTATGCGATGCTTTTATTTACTAGGTAGCTTCCTAAGCCCCTACACCAGTGGCATCTTACGACATACCTTGTAGGTGTCAGTGTTATTATTCTTTGCTCCCCATGCAAGCCCCGGCAACACACGGGCGGGCGCATGTGACTAACAAGAAACTTTTGCAGCGAACGCAGTTGTTCACAATCTTTGCATGGAAGCCATGAACACTGTTGTGACCTCCTATCCTGGTGTACTTTTCAGACGTTAAACTCTGTACATATCTGAAATACGTTTGTTTACTCCTAGCTCCACTCTTAATCTTTCCCTTTTGAATGCACTGTCATCTATAAACTACTATTCCCAGGATTCAACTTTGATATCATTCATATTCATTGTGTATACATTCTGTGTCTAAGTAGTGGACAGAATTCCTTCCAAGATATGCATCCATTTATGCAGTCTCAACTCGATGGACATTGGCAATCTTTTATGAATACCTATTATTTATGAATTTACTGACAACGATATCTATATGAGGACATCGAAATTTCCTCCTTCCACCCCTCCAACATCTATAAATGTTAATTACTATTGTGGTACTTGTTAGAGCTACGGCAAGTAAAGTGGAAGACCAAGAAGATGGGTTCGGATGTAACTGATGGTTTGACTATATGCAGAGGCGACACTGGCTATCAGGAGAAATTCTGAAGATATGGCAGTGCAAGCTCTGCAGGGCAGCATTTGATGATGATGAACTAGAACAAGAGATAATAACGAGCATGTTATCTATCACAAACAAGATGAGGATATGTTATATGAAGACAATGATGTGAAGACAATTGTCCCAATCTATCGCTCGATGAATGAATTCAATTTTATCTTAATCTTTTCCTAACAGATAACAAATACTAGTAAATGAATACAGTTAAAAGTGATCGCACTGCACGAAGAATGTGTTGAACTACATGATGGTCGATTCTGTCTGTTGTCTAATGTTACAGGTAGGTAACAGCTGGATAATGACTGTCGTTTGAGTCAATTGTTAATTAAACTTAGATAAGACAGTCCTACATCATCTCATCTCAGTGCAGTCTCCAACGAGGTTGATGCGTGAGATCTCAGTATCTCTGTCTTCGCCTTGACCTCTGACTGTATGTTTTCTTAAAGTTCTCCATTTCTCGGTCTCCTCTTGTTCTCTCCCTCAACTTTCCGTAGTCTCTCTCTCTAGAATCTTGTTTGCCTCACAAGTCAGGGCAAGATTTCTGGAGCCTTGTGACTTTCGAAGATAGCTCTTTCGTCCCCCTGCTATCTCTGGCCATCTTTTGCGTCCGCCTTGCTTGTACGATGTATCGCACTCATCTTTGAGGTGACTTGTTTTGTGGTACTGCTTCTGCTGCCATTTAATTTGTTGTTCGATGAGTTAGTATGGTCCCTTTTCTGATATCTTATTATTCAACTTGGTTCTCTTTTGTTTACACATTAGCGGCATTCATCTTTGTCGTGCAGTTTTCTTCTATCATTTGTTGTCAGTGTCCAGGATTGGAACTGGTAACATAATGTGGGGAGAAAGATTGTGTTGAACATTACTCTTTTTTTGTTCATGATAACGTGTTTGCATCTTAAAATTGTCGCCATTTGTCCTATCATTTCTTCGTCTTCTTCCTCGATCGTTCTAGGCTAGTTTTTATCATTCTATTGCGATATATAAACAGCAAAACATCAGAACGTAATGTACGTGCACCAACCTTCAGCACCTATTTGAGCACAGTTGCTTATCCTTCGGTGTGGTATTCGATTTCAGCCAGCTATTGTGTGCGGTTCGCTCTCCGCTAGCCTTTGACTGTCCCCAGCCGTAACCCACAAGGCAGTGGGTTGCCATTTTCTTTCAGGGCAGCGACCCTTAGACGGCCTGCCATCCCGTGCTTATGAACGTCATCTGCCCAGCAAAACCGGTCGTTTTAATGAACACCTTGGTTTGCCGCCTGCTCAGGTTTGTTTGCGGTTTGCTCCACTAGCCTTTGATTGTCCTCAATCAAAACTACAAAGCAGCAGTAGTTTCCTGCGAGCTGAAACGCGCACTGGCTTTACCTCTGCTGGGCTTTCCAGTTATGCTGTACTTTGGGTCGGACGCACACCCTGCTTGCTGCCGCCGCGCTTGCCGCTGCCGTGCTTGCACTAGTTTTGCCTCTGCTGGACTTTCCAGTTCTACTCATGTGGGTGGGACGCACACCCTCTTGCCGTGCCGCCTGCAACTCGATGGGCACATTATGACTTTGCCAGCGTGCGTGCTAGCTCTGCCATGATACCCTGTCACCATCGACTTTTTCCGTGCTCACATTTTTCGTGCCTTCCATGTTGTGCACACATTTGTCTGGGGTGTCACGTTCTGTGACTCAACCCGGTCCCCACCCATGAGATGGGGTCACGGGTTTCGCCCCATGTGGTGCCACCCTTGCAACGTCCGTATGCGCGCTCGCTCTGCCCTGATGCCTATCTCACCGTTTCCGTCAATTCCCTCTGGGCTGTCCGACTTCGAAGGGGCAAAATCCGAGTTTCGCCCCATTATGCCCACGTGCAACTCAACTCGGCGCCCAGCATACTCATCGGATCTAGAGAGGCGGATCAAGAGAGAGCATGCTTGGGCTTCCAATTTCGCCACACATGGGTCAACGTCCCTGCGATGGTTTTTGATTCGTTTTTGATAGGGCTAGACTTTTGACCTATGTAGACCGTCTTGCGGACACGTAGGCGGAACTCATCGCCCGGCATGCTCATCGGATCAAGAGAAGTGCATCAAGAGAGAGAATGCGCGGGCACCGAGCTCCGCCCCGCAAGGTTCCACATGTATCATCGTTCTAGCTTTTCCCATCGTCAGAGAGAGGCGATCATTAATAGTCACTCTGGGTGTTCGCTCGTCTGTATTGCGAGCGAATCCCATCAAGCATGACTACCTTTGCATCTCTACTTGCCCCAGAGTACCACGATACCTGCCCTCTTAGCCAGACCGGAATTATCGTCTGTTACCAGGGTCACCACTTGGTGAGAGCAGGGGATTAGAGCCACCTCCCTAATCCTGGCGCGCCGCTTCAATACGCCTTTGACCCCGTCCTATCATTTGATTTGCTTTGTTGCATCTGTGTTGAATTTCGTTAGTTATTCTTCCGTTTGCTGAAAAAATGCTCCCCAGGCGCGTGAAGTCTTTTACTTGTTTTAGTGGGCGATTGTCGATGGAGATATTGGTAGTGCTTTCCTCTCTGTCGAATGTCATTACTTCTGTTTACACCTCTAGTAAAGATTTTATAATGGTGTCATATATTTTTATGTGTCCAAAATACTTTACTTGTCTGAATTTTATATCTCTTAATAATTGTTTCTTCATGCCTAGTTTTCCTAAAACTTGTTTATTTGTCTGTTTTTCTGTCCATGAATCTCTGCCTATTCTTCTATATATCCACATCTCTAATGCATCAATTGTCTTCTAACTGATCGTTCATTGTCCATGTTTCCGAACCATACATTTATACAGGATATATATAACCTTTGATCATTCTCATTTTTAGCCTGCTTGTGATTTGTTTGGACGTCAGTAACTTTCTCATACTATTGAAATTATCCTTGGCCATTCCTATTTTCTTTTTAATTTCTGTAGTCATCACGGAGGTACTCGTAGATTTCTCGGACCTCATTGAGCAAAACTGTTATCGTGTTCGATTCTGAGTTCATGCTGCGATCGTTTCACAACAACCAGACTTCAGTGTGCGTTGTCGATGTCATGTATAATGGTATATCATCTCCAGAGTCTAATGCAGGTCTGATGTTATCTTCTTTAATATCATTTTCTAAAGACCAGAACGTGGCGCACTTGTTTGACAGATATAGATAAATCAGTGGCTAAGTGGTTAAGTCCTTTGCCTTGTGAGTTGAAGGTCGTAGGTTCAAATCCGAACGGCGCCGTTCTGTTCACGAGTGCAATTTTTTTTCAGGGACTCCAAGGATTGTTGCTGGAGCTACGGAGTTCATGTTTTGTGCAATACCCTCTGCAGGTGGCGTGCCATTTCTGCGGAAAGTGACCGAGCCATATGGGGTAAAACCCGGTGCAATTAAGTCAATCCTTCGGCTTTAAAACCCTTTAAAAACCCTTTATGCTTTTTAGATAAATATGAAGATATCTAGCAGAGAGAACAATCATTGTAAAACTGAATCGATTCGATATTTGTAAGATATCGGTACATCGGTAAGATTTCTGTTTGTGCCAGCGTCCAAGTCACTTCAGTGTTTTATCATTTCTGAATATATTCATATAATAATAGAATAACATATGGATATAACATGAAGATAGTTTACAATTAATTTCGCCATTTAAAATGTCAGTTATTGCCAAGATTGGGAGAATTTGAGTGGGGTGGTTAGGGCACTCGCATCTTAGACTAGCGTTCCAAGTTGAATTCTACAGTGTTAGGGCACTCGCATCTTAGACTAGCGTTCCAAGTTGAATTCTACAGTGTTAGGGGAATATTTTCCTATCTTAGCGGCTCTCAAGTCGACCAAGCCTCAATTGTATATTTTCCTATCTTAGCGGCTCTCAAGTCGACCAAGCCTCAATTGTATATTTTCCTATCTTAGCGGCTCTCAAGTCGACCAAGCCTCAATTGTATATTTTCCTATCTTAGCGGCTCTCAAGTCGACCAAGCCTCAATTGTATATTTTCCTATCTTAGCGGCTCTCAAGTCGACCAAGCCTCAATTGTATATTTTCCTATCTTAGCGGCTCTCAAGTCGACCAAGCCTCAATTGTATATTTTCCTATCTTAGCGGCTCTCAAGTCGACCAAGCCTCAATTGTATATTTTCCTATCTTAGCGGCTCTCAAGTCGACCAAGCCTCAATTGTATATTTTCCTATCTTAGCGGCTCTCAAGTCGACCAAGCCTCAATTGTATATTTTCCTATCTTAGCGGCTCTCAAGTCGACCAAGCCTCAATTGTATATTTTCCTATCTTAGCGGCTCTCAAGTCGACCAAGCCTCAATTGTATATTTTCCTATCTTAGCGGCTCTCAAGTCGACCAAGCCTCAATTGTATATTTTCCTATCTTAGCGGCTCTCAAGTCGACCAAGCCTCAATTGTATATTTTCCTATCGTGGCGGCTCTCAAGTCGACCAAGCCTCAATTGTATATTTTCCTATCGTGGCGGCTCTCAAGTCGACCAAGCCTCAATTATATATTTTCCTATCGTGGCGGCTCTCAAGTCGACCAAGCCTCAATTGTATATTCTCCTATCGTGGCGGCTCTCAAGTCGACCAAGCCTCAATTATATATTTTCCTATCGTGGCGGCTCTCAAGTCGACCAAGCCTCAATTGTATATTCTCCTATCGTGGCGGCTCTCAAGTCGACCAAGCCTCAATTGTATATTTTCCTATCGTGGCGGCTCTCAAGTCGACCAAGCCTCAATTGTATACTATAAAGAACTAAAAGAATGTTAGAGAAACATATAGTGCAGACTGAGCAGAGGGTGTCGGAGGAACAAAAAGTAATGGAGAAAAAGAGTTTGAAAGAACAGAGAGTGCGCATGAGAACAAAATATGAAAAGAGAAAAAGTAAACAATAAATGAAACAAAAATAGATAAAACATGAAGAAACAATAGGAGAGAAATTAATGAAGTAGATATATGTGATATGTCAACTATTAACAGTAATGGTACACTACTAAAATGGTCACTAATAAAAAAAAGTTATTGAATAATATACACACATATACACTAAGTGATACCTTTACATGAAATACGATCAAAGTATACATCCTGCATAGCAGTATCTTAGTAGTCATGATGTAAGTTTCAAAATGTGAAGCAAATATATCCAGACGTGTATGTCTGAAAATGAAAACTGTTTTCCGCTGTTTCGATGGTTGAACACACTTGTCGCTAATGGACGTTCTCTCCTTCAATAACCCTTGAAGCAGACAGACACCGAGTTGAGATGTCAGTGAGGCTGATGGTGACCGGCTGAGCTCTCCAACAAAAGAGCCCTGATTTCTGTAGGTAATGTCAACAAGTTGTATATTGAGAGAAATCTAAAGGAGATGTGCACTGAGAGAGGGGATAACTAACAATGAAAGAGGCACAAAACTAAATTGTTAAGTAAATAGCATTGATGAAACTGAAGATATTATCACTTTTTAATGTTTGGTGGTATTGTCATAATATATTTAGATAATAAAACTGAGGTTAAACTATCTAGTACGGAATGAAAGTCTTTTCAATTACAGTAAACGAGTTATATATTTTGTAGACACCACTTATACGTTTAGTAGTTTGCCATTGCTTTCTGAACGGTGAGGACTATTGTTACCTTTCGTAAAAATCCAATGGAAACGAATTTGTTTCCAAACTGCCTGCCGCGGAGTTTGAACCAGGTACGCTGGGTGGTGATCGAGCTCACTACCGCTTAAACTACCGACGCCTATCTGGTACTAGAAGATAATAAACTAGGTGATAAATTAGAACAATTTTCTTCATTCATTTGGGTGGAGACGAAGAACACAAGTTTAACATCAAGCAACATAAGCGAATTGTACTAACACATGTACAGAGAATCTAATAATCTAATCACACAATAGTTGTTGATGGTATGATTGCGTTCTATGATCGAAAGAATGGAGATATATGGGGAACCGGTGTATGGGATATATATATATATATATATATAATATGAATTAATGTTTCAGTGATATCTGTGATGCTCTGTAAAGAATAGCATTAAAATTTATACATCATATTATCCCTTTAGCTTAAAGGACGTATATCTACGTTTTCCCCATTCATTTCTAAAGACGCATTAACACGTCTGTTATTATCTCTCCTCTGTGGGCTGAAGACGTGTTAACACGTTATATATCGCTATTGTCACTGATATAGGCGTACATTCACGTTTGTGATCTAGAAACAAAGAGTAGTTATTTTTAGCTCAGCCTTCAGAAAGTATGTAGCAGCGAAAGGGCTAAAATTAACGTGAGATGATTTTCCTGGTTTGTTAACAATTCTGATTTCTAGAATGACTAACTTTCACTTATTTATTTGTCGTCTTCCAGTTATTAAAATGTATCATTTTTCCACTGCATTGATATTCATTTTTTGCTTTATAATTCAAAGATAGTTGCTAGTTAGAACTCGATCAGAATCGTCTATAAATCCCCTGTCCTGACTTTAGTAATTAATTTTCTTCTCAAAACCAGAGTACAATTGATCGTCTTTTCACCCAAGAGAAATAGAGATGTCTAATTAATCAATCAATCAACCAATCAATCAATCAATCAATCAAAGATTTGTAGGGATATTTGATTGTTGTATGTTTGCTTCATGCTGTCCCAGATTGTCATAACTTCCATTGTCTCAGGTATATAAGTGTTCTCGTATCCAGTGCAGTGATTTGTTAAAGTCACGGAACTTATAGCAAGATGGCTTATTGTAAAGAGCTGTGGGTCAAACCTTCCAACTGTTACAAAGACGCATACACATGTGACTTGAAGCCGCTTGATATGAATACATACGACTGGGAGAAGAGAGAGTCAGGGAAATGTTCATCTGGAAACAGGCTCTGACAACAGCCAGGTATGAGAAATGGCGAATTCAGACATACAATGTGCCAGGTCATAGCAGAGATTGAAATCTAACGTGAGCACTACCTTATTTGAACTTGGCGAAGCACGTAAAACAAAGTACTGTAGTTTTACAAAATACAAATACAATGACAATACACAGCAACGTTTCGACCAAAAGGCCTTTTATCAAGCAAATCGATACAACAAACCTGACGAATAACTCAGAACACTACATATAGACTTTAACAAAGATATAGCAACGGTTAAAAACGAATGAAAATATGGGACTAAAAACGAATAACGAAATAAATACAGAAAACCTGTAAGTGGAAAAATAACTCGTATACAATATCACTACGCTATCACTTGCAAGCGGTGTTCTAAGGCATATATCGGCAAAACAGGCAAAATGCTCAGTGACCGTTTCGGCCAACACTTACGCAATAAACGCCAATGCTCTGTGACCCCTGTAGCCACTCATTTCAATAGAACTGACCATTTGGGTGCTCGTGACGTCCAGGTCACTGCCATCCGATCATGTTCATCTGATGATCGTAGTCGATTTGCTCTGGAGAATCGCTTTATTTCTTTATATGGTACCTTGCGACCTCATAGACTCAACGTTCTACATTCCTATGCTTCTTAGTACTTTCTCTTCTCATGCTCTATATTTTATATGTGTATTTGTTAAATGTATATGAGTCACATATTTACTTGATTTTTGTATTGTTTCTCTTATTTTTTCCACTTACACTTTTTATGTATTTATTTCGTTATTCGTTTTAGTCCCATATTTTCATTCGTTTTTAACCGTTGCTATATCTTTGTTAAAGTCTATATGTAGTGTTTTGAGTTATTTGTCAGGTTTGTTGTATCGTTTTGCTTGATAAAGGCCTTATGGTCGAAACGTTGCTGTGCATTGTCATTGTATTTGTATTTTGTAAAACTACAGTACTTTGTTTTACGTGCTTCGCCATTATACATAGTTTTACTGCAGTCTCCATCTATATTGATATTATTTGAATTTGCTAAATGAACTTTGAGCATGACTCACGTGTAAATATTTTCTTCGCTTTGAAGTTTCACTTGTGCTGCACTGCATACATATGAAGTCCGAAAAATTAATTCTGAATTAATAAAACGAAGATCTAAGACACTGTTATGTGCTCAATATAACTGACTGTGATTAATTGATTCGGATATGAGAGCAAATGAGGGGTGAAATGTATTACTAATATTGATGTAAGCCTTAACTCTTACATTACGCGTACTAAAACTGCCTTTTTACGCACTGTTTTTGAGGAACAAATTTTAAGGCGAAGATGTCCTTACAATATTTGTTATAAGTTTCTTACATTCAACAGCAGAGACAAACTACATACATCAAAATGTGCGCAATTGAAAGATCTATTACAAACACCCACTTGCTGTATTTGAATTTTAAAAATACACTGAAAGCATTAAAGTCTTCTACGATATATTAACAACTGGTTGAAACAATATAGTCCGTGAAGTGGCTTTACGTAAAATGGGAACTAACTTTATGGTCTGTCAGGTGGCGTTTCGTATTCTAAGAGTTAAGGAACAAGAGCTAATGATTTATTATGTGAGCAGGTCCCAAACAAATCGTGTCTACCTGTTCCATAAAAGAAATGATAACTGACAAGTAGTGTTTTTGCTATAATGTTTTCTTAGATCTGCCTAAAATCTGTCGAAGTCTGGTCCATCTCTGTTATTGATTTTGACTTTATCTTATGGGTAAACCTATAAGAAGCAGTGAATGGCATGACAGACGTCGGGTCAGAAAACAAGGTCTAACCAAAATCCCACTTGATATTCAAATGATAACTCACGTTACAGTCTGCCACACTGCGGTTTGATTAAGTGAGTAGGAATATGAAAACGTATTTTCAAAATGATGTGCATAAAACGGATATCGGTCAGAAAGGCGCAGCTATTGTCCACATGTTGCAAACTGTCACACTATAGTCCGTTCAACTTGTCATGACACTGACGTCATTACACTCCGGGCAGACCCATAGGTGCTCAGTCTCCCCCAACAGATATCGAAGAGTATGCATACTGCTAGTTCCCGTGGCTCGCTGATTAAACACACCTCTCACTCTGACTTTCATGCATCCATTTCGACCTGCACAACGGGTAACTACAAACTGCCTAAATTGCTTGATCGATTCAACATCGATTTTAGTGTCCTCATCCAACATACAGTCGCGAAGAGACCGAAGAACATCTCCCTTATCCATCTTCAACTCTCCAACAATCGATGCTGTTGATGCAAACCTGTCCGCTCTCTCATTACCGTAAACATCCGCATGCCCAGGGCAGTATATCCACTTAAGCCTCTGGAGGTTAAAAACTGCTATATACGACATCTACTCATACCGAAACCTGCCCTTCTGGATCTTGTGAAGCATCGACTCAGAGTCAAATACAACAACGGCCCCAGTAAATGAAATACCAGATAGCCAATGGAGGACAGCAGTAATGGCCTCAACCTCCATCCTCATACTATAAGTAGTTATCCAGTATGCCCAACTTCACTCTGCAACAACCCTACCATGTGTATTAGTCGAGAAACCCCAGCCGGACTTCTCACCACGATGAACCGACACATTAAAACATTCATACCATCTAGAAGTTTCCTTCTTTATGCTATATATTTAGCGCCTTCGCTGTCATGGTTGAAGAAAACTAATGTTTACAGCCGATTAGTACATTGATGACAAAAATAGCAACATTCAGAACGAAATCCGTGGGTTTTTTAAAAACAATTCTTTCATGTCCATGCACCAAATCTACTCGGGCTTGAACAAAGTAAGCACCTGACGTCATTAGTGCGACACGGACTTTTAGTTAAAGGCGTATATCAAAATTATTAAAAGTGTGAGGCTACTGGGTCATATTGTTGACTTCTCAAAACAGACATTGATATAACATTTCTGAGTTACAATGCAAAAAGTGTCATTAATACTATACCCGCATTTTCGCAAAGAGGCACATATCTCTCTCTCGATCGTTCTTTTTCGGCCATTTTGATCATTCTTACTGTGATAAATAAACAGCCTTTGCCAAGAACGCTTGTTTTACGTCACAATCTTCAGTACTATTTGGACTTGTCCTTCGGCGACGTGTTCGATTTCAACCAGCGTTTACTTGTTTCGTTTTCTCCGTCAGCCTTTGACTGTTCCCAGCCAACCTGCAAGACAGCAGGTTGCTATTGTCTTTTAGTATAGCGACGCTTAGACGACTTGCTCTCCCAGGCTGTTGAGCGTCATCTGCCCTGGTTGCCGTTTATTTGTGGACTACATGGTTTTCCTTTAGTCCAGTTTTGTGTACGGTTTGCTCCGCTAGCCTTTGATCGTCCCCAATCTAACTACAAGGCAGTAATAGTTCTCTGCTAGCGGAAACGTGCATTGGATTCAGGCCTCTGCTGGGCTTTCCAGTTTTTCTGCACCTGTGGGTGATCCGTTCACTCCAGTGTCTGCCACGCTCCCTCACCAGTAGCGTCGTGCACGTCTACCCACTGATGGGCCCACCCGTGCATTGTCCGCAACAGTGTGCGCTATGTCCTGGTGCCTGCCTCACCATTTCCATCAGTTCTCACCGTTCTCACATTTACCAGCCTCTAGGCATTCCGGACACTGGGCTCAACTTGGGCCCCCATCTCAGGGCTCCGATTTTCGCACATGTGGGCCCACATGCAACTCATTTCGGGCCCAAATGTTGCTCCTCGCGGGCCCACGTCTCTTTTATGGATGCACCCCTCATCCGTTTATGGTTATCCGTTCAGCTTTTCCCATCGGCCGGGAGAGACGTGCATTAAAATAGTCACTCTGAGATTCCGCTCGCCTGTGTTGCGGGTGAATCTCATCCAACGTGACTCATCCATCTCATACATCCCTACCTACGCCAGAGTAGCTCTCCCTCGATCCCTACCCGCTTAGCCAGACAGGAACCAATGTCTGTTACCAGCATCACCACGTGGAGGTGGAGTAGGATATTGATTAGTGCCAGCTCACTAATCCTGGAGCGGCGTTGTCCCTATGCGCCTTTGACCACGGGCACATATGGGCCATCTGTACCACAGTATACAAGAAACAGAGTAAAGAGCTATTTTAGCGTAGTGATATCCACTATCACATATGTTAATACACGCACATTGTACGGAAGAAGTAGCGATTTGAAGATAACGTCTCCAAGTAGATCCGCCATTGCCAATCCCGAGCCTGGACGGGAAAAGGGGATGGCATTATGACATGACAGCTAACTTTAACTGTAATGTAAGTTATTTAAAAACAATAATACAACTATGTCTACATTTCCAGTTTATTTCATGACTCTATTGCAAATATCAACATTGGCCCCCATGTATGAGCGGGGATGAAACGCCTTTGAATAAGAATTGATATCAAATGGCATATTGGTGCGTTTACTGTAAAAAAATAAGATACTGTATCAGACTCTCGCCATATATGCCGCTATCAAAGGAAACCGTTATATTACAAAATCCAGGTTTCCTATAGCAATTTCTTCCATCAGACATTTGAGTCGGTATAATTCTAAGATTGGGTGCAAAGTTTCGCTACTGTAGAATTGATGGTTTTGCTAGAATTTGCATTGGAATGTGGGCATGAGTTGTTGAACGGACTGCAGTGAATATTTTCTGTTCATCGAAGAAGTAATAGTTACCGTATTTTTACAGTATGATTATAATGTGTAATCTGTTTTCTGATATCTAATCTGTTAACATGACATTTCAAAGTAATATTGCATTTTCAGAATGGTCCTAATATCTGACTGATTTTTGTGTGAAGGTTTGCTCTCGTTATTATTAATGTCCCTTGCCAGTCAGGCGATCCTTACTATGACTTGACATGTACAATAATAATTCAATCTCTATTACTGTGTTTTCTTATCGCAAGCAGCATTGTATAACTGATATTTTTTGGGAAAGTTACACATGGTCTATATTCTATCTACTTATTCGACGGATATTTCTTCAAGTATTTGATTATCTTTCTAACATATACAGTTATCTATGACTCGCTCTTTGATTATCTTTCTAACATATACAGTTATCTATGACTCGCTCTTTGATTATCTTTCTAACATATACAGTTATCTATGACTCGTCCTTTGATTATCTTTCTAACATATACAGTTATCTATGACTCGATCTTTGATTATCTTTCTAACATATACAGTTATCTATGACTCGTCCTTTGATTATCTTTCTAACATATACAGTTATCTATGACTCGTCCTTTGATTATCTTTCTAACATATACAGTTATCTATGACTTGCTCTTTGATTATCTTTCTAACATATACAGTTATCTATGACTCGCTCTTTGATTATCTTTCTAACATATACAGTTATATATGACTCGCTCTTTGATTATCTTTCTAACATATACAGTTATCTATGACTCGTCCTTTGATTATCTTTCTAACATATACAGTTATCTATGACTTGCTCTTTGATTATCTTTCTAACATATACAGTTATCTATGACTCGCTCTTTGATTATCTTTCTAACATATACAGTTATCTATGACTTGCTCTTTGATTATCTTTCTAACATATACAGTTATCTATGACTCGCTCTTTGATTATCTTTCTAACATATACAGTTATATATGACTCGCTCTTTGATTATCTTTCTAACATACAGTTATCATAGCTTTTGATTATCTTTCAATGTATACAGTTTTCATGACTCGATCTTTGATTATTTCTATTATTAATGTCCTTGCATAATCCTTACTATGACAGTTATCTATTACTCGCCCTTTGATTATCTTTCTAAATTATCAGTTATCTATGACTTCTTTGATTATCTTTCTAACATATACAGTTATCTATGACTTGCCCTTTGATTATCTTTCTAACATATACAGTTATCTATGACTTGCTCTTTGATTATCTTTCTAACATATACAGTTATCTATGACTCGCTCTTTGATTATCTTTCTAACATATACAGTTATCTATGACTAGCTCTTTGATTATCTTTCTAACATATACAGTTATCTATGACTCGCTCTTTGATTATCTTTCTAACATATACAGTTATCTATGACTCGCCCTTTGATTATCTTTCTAACATATAC
This sequence comes from Arion vulgaris, assembly GCA_020796225.1. Taxonomy (NCBI): domain Eukaryota; kingdom Metazoa; phylum Mollusca; class Gastropoda; order Stylommatophora; family Arionidae; genus Arion; species Arion vulgaris. The sequence continues at coordinate 23,292,704 of CM036768.1, forward strand.
AGTTATCTATGACTCGCCCTTTGATTATCTTTCTAACATATACAGTTATCTATGACTCGCCCTTTGATTATCTTTCTAACATATACAGTTATCTATGACTGCTCTTGATTATCTTTCTAACATATACAGTTATCTATGACTCGCTCTTTGATTATCTTTCTAACATATACAGTTATCTATGACTTGCTCTTTGATTATCTTTCTAACATATACAGTTATCTATGACTTGCTCTTTGATTATCTTTCTAACATATACAGTTATCTATGACTCGCCCTTTGATTATCTTTCTAACATATACAGTTATCTATGACTCGCCCTTTGATTATCTTTCTAACATATACAGTTATCTATGACTTGCTCTTTGATTATCTTTCTAACATATACAGTTATCTAACTATCTATATCAGTATCTATGACTCGCCCTTTGATTATCTTTCTAACATATCGTTATCTATGACTCGCCTTTGATTATCTTTCTACATTACAGTTATCTATGACTGCTCTTTGATTATCTTTCTAACATATACAGTTATCTATGACTAGCTCTTTGATTATCTTTCTAACATATACAGTTATCTATGACTCGCCCTTTGATTATCTTTCTAACATATACAGTTATCTATGACTTGCTCTTTGATTATCTTTCTAACATATACAGTTATCTATGACTCTCTTTGATTTCTTTCTAAATATAATTATCTATGCTGCTCTTTGATTTCTTTCTAACACAGTTTCTTGATGTTTGATTATTTTCTGAGCTTGTTACATGACTTGCTCTGATTATATTTCAATAATGAATAACTGTTTTTATAGTTTTCGTTACTTGATTTTATCACCTAAGAACTTTCAACATGATACGATTTGTCATAGTCATTCCCATTTGTTCATGTATTAGTATAACGCTATTTCTTCAAATCCAAATTTATCGATTTCCTACGTTTGTCAGTCAATTGAACAGTTTAAGCTGATTATAATTGCAAAATCAGTTTTCTATTGGCGACACTACTGCATATACGTTACCGTTAATGAAATGTTTGATTTGATACTTTCTTAGCAAGCTTCGCCAATGATCTATATTTAGATGGTATGATTAGTATGTTAATTGAAAATTGAAGTATCACCGAATGAATAAGCAGCCTCAATTTTAGATTTATGACTACAAATAAGCATGGATGTAAAACGACTGCAACCATTTGTATATGAAGCTAAAGCCCCCTGTGAGTGCGGTTAAATTCCGCGGGCTGGCATAAACGCCACAGGTTCTTCTGATTTATGGTGTTCGTGGCACCGAACCGAAGGGTTGCGATGTCCATGGCACAGATCCGAAGAGCTGAAAGCTCAGGTGCTTCTGGATAGAAAAGAAGATATATAAAGCTAAAAACTAAGCCGCCATACACCCAGAAATAACACCAACAATTCCATGAGAGGGCTGTAACTTACTGTCTGTACACAATTAAAGCTATGTAGAACAAACACAGTTGATATCATTGTGTGATGTTCCAAGAGATCAATGGCTACACTCCATGATTGCAGCAGACTGACCATGTTCTTCTAGTAGCATGTTGAACGTCGAAGTAACATACGAATTCATGGCATGTGTTAAAACAATGCCAGTTAAGTTGTGCCTTGTGAAAACATCTATATCATATCTATATAAAACTATAGTAATAACGAGTGTTATATATTATCAAAAACAAAATATACTTTTCTTCACAATGAGTACACACGTTATTGGGGACCAAAAAAAAAATCTATACTAAACGAACATATCTATACTAAACAAACATATCTATACAAAACGAACATATCTATACTAAACGAACATATCTATACAAAACGAACATATCTATACTAAACGAACATATCTATACAAAACGAACATATCTATACTAAACGAACATATCTATACTAAACGAACATATCTATACAAAACGAACATATCTATACTAAACGAACATATCTATACAAAACGAACATATCTATACTAAACGAACATATCTATACAAAACGAACATATCTATACTAAACGAACATATCTATACAAAACGAACATATCTATACAAAACGAACATATCTATACAAAACGAACATCGGAAATGAAATGTCAAATAGGAAAACTACCACAAACATTGTCAGTTGTATTACGCCCGAGTGGTTATCGGGGCTCACATTTTGGGGTGTTAAGAATAGAACCACTGTTACCTGTAACGCATGTCGTAAGAGGCGTCTAAGGAGGTTTGGCTGAGATCGGATGCATGTGTCCGCTAGGAAATGCAAACCCGAAACAAATGCTTGCAGAAAACGGATGCAATAGGCCGTAAGGCGGATAACATGGTGCAACGACCCCTCACAATGAGGAATGGGATGACGGATTCTACGTTCGTCAATCTGCCTAGGAGATTTAGCCACGCAGTAAGAATGTCAGACCTACCATCACGAGGGTGGCCAAAACTTACTGCGGGTAAAGGTTGGCACAAACGGGAAGCAGAAATCATAGGAATTATATCCTACAGAACTGCCCCCAGTATGCAGACTTGAGAAGAAAGAGGTGGCCCACTTACACTAGCGTCCAAGACAAACTGTATGGCGTGGCTGATAATCTGAGGCAGACAGCTGCCTTTAATAGAGAATCCGAAATCTCAATCTAGTGAGAACGCAGAAGACAAACTGTATGGAGTGGCTGATAATCTAAGACAGATTGCTGCCTTTAATAGAGAATCCGAAATCCCAATCTAGTGAGAACGCAGAAGACAAACTGTATGGCGTGACTGATAATCTGAGGCAAACAGTTGCCTTAAATAGAGAATCCGAAATCCCAATCTAGTGAGAACGTAGAAGAAGAAGAAGAAGAAGAAGAAGTTATATTCTATGGAAAGGAAACACGGTCTTTGGATACAAGAAGAAAAAAGGAAAAAAAAACATAATTGTTGTCCTTCTAAATGTGGCCCTATCTAAGACTAACGAATGGATTGCAATGTGAAATGCGATGTTATTGCAGAAAAGAACTAGTGAACTAGAATATATAATGTGGGTTCCAAGGCAGAATAAAACAAATTAACTGGATTGTGAAATGTGGGTGCTATTGCAGAGAAACAAAACCAACAAGTTGGACAGATACAATATAAAATTAACACATTCGTAATGACCATGGATACCCATACATTTAATTAAAAACGTGTATACATGTATGTTGTTCTTGTTACGTCCTAATGTGAACTTAAACAGTTTTTGTAACATAACATATTAGACAGAAAATGCTTCTTGTTACGTCCTAATGTGAACTTAAACAGTTTTTGTAACATAACATATTAGACAGAAAATGCATTTTGAACTAGAAAAATATATGTGCAATACCTTTATTACATAGTCATGTTCGATGACTTACTCTTCAATATCCATCCATACTTGATGATCTAATCTTCAATATCCACCCATACTTGATGATCTAATCTTCAATATCCATCCATACTTGATGATCTAATCTTCAATATTCATCCATACTTGATGATCTAATCTTCAATATTCATCCATACTTGATGATCTAATCTTCAATATTCATCCATACTTGATGTTCTAATCTACAATATTCATCCATACTTGATGATCTAATCTTCAATATCCATCCATACTTGAAGATCTAATCTTCAATATCCACCCATACTTGATGTTCTAATCTTCAATATCCATCCATACTTGATGATCTAATCTTCAATATCCACCCATACTTGATGATCTAATCTTCAATATCCACCCATACTTGATGATCTAATCTTCAATGTCCACCCATACTTGATGATCTAATCTTCAATATCCACCCATACTTGAAGATCTAATCTTCAATATCCATCCATACTTGATGATCTAATCTTCAATATCCACCCATACTTGATGATCTAATCTTCAATATCCACCCATACTTGATGATCTAATCTTCAATATCCACCCATACTTGATGATCTAATCTTCAATATCCATCCATACTTGATGATCTAATCTACAATATTCATCCATACTTGATGTTCTAATCTACAATATCCACCCATACTTGATGATCTAATCTTCAATATTCATCCATACCTGATGATCTAATCTTCAATATTCATCTGTGGCCGATGATCTAATTTCAGAACACAGTCATGTTAGATAATCACATCTTCAATGTGCAGAAATGTTTGACGATCTACTCTTCATTGACATTCAATTTTCAAAAAATATTTCTCTAATCGTACAGTCATGTTCGATGGCCTACTCTTCAATGTTCATCCCCATTCGATAATCATCTTTAATATCAATCCATGTTCGATATTCTAATCTGCAATTTGCAATCATGTTTGATGATCACATGTTTAATGTATATTCGTGTTCGAAGATCTATTTTTCAATGTCCAGTCAGGATCTATGATTTACTATTTGTTTTAGTAATTATTGAGCAACTGACAATGTGCTTTTTTAATGATCCTCAGTCAATGTTTATCTGAAAGGTATTCTAATTAGATGAACAAAAACTCAGTCCATATTTACCTGACAGATTTTACAAGACGATGAAACAAACATGAGCCCATATTTAATAGACAACCATATTTACATGGAGCCCATATTTACTAGACAAACATATTACCTATCATTTACAAGAACCAAACATGAGCCCATATTTACTAGACAAACATATTTACCTGGCAGGTTTTACAAGAAGATGAACCAAACATGAGCCCATATTTACTAGACAAGCATATTTACCTGGCAGGTTTTACAAGAAGATGAACCAAACATGAGCCCATATTTACTAGACAAACATATTTACCTGGCAGGTTTTACAAGAAGATGAACCAAACATGAGCCCATATTTACTAGACAAGCCTTGAAACGAGATTAACCACATCTTCAGAGAAATCATTAACAATTTACAGTACACATATTTGATAAATGAAACAGTTTGATATTCTAAATGAGTGCCTATGTTTAGATACAAATGTAGTAGAGGAATGAGTTGAGTATTATTGCTGATGAATATTGTAAAAATGTTGAACGCAAGGTGGCATTCTGAACCATGAACTTCGTCCGAGTGGTTACTGGGGCCCAAATTCGGGTGTAAAGAATAGAACCACTGCTACCTGCCACGCGTGTCGTAAGGGGCGACTAAGGAGGATGGACGTGGAACTAGCTACCCCACACCGTAAAAACACTAGATGGCTACAGAACGGAAAGCGAACAGAGCAAATGCTGGCTGAAAACGGACACACCGCCAAGCACCATAGCTCCAAATGGTGCTAAAGATGTGACGTAGAACACACCAATGCTAAAGCTGCATAAATCAGATTTCCACATGAATAGAATTTATGGGGAGATCTGGTACATCGGTCTGGGCGGTGATCGTGTGAGAGAGAGAGAGAGAGAGAGAGAGAACCATGAACTCGATATTTGTTACACACTGTTTACTACAATTATTACGAATGTTATGTCATCAAGAGTATTCCTTCGTGTAAAAAAGGATATTCATTGCAATAATAATAATAGATGAATCCAACAAACCGTGCATACAAATTATACACGACGAGATCACATCACATTGATTCCAACGATAACAATTACATCCTTGGTACTAGTAGATACAAGTAACAAATGGAAGCAGATGATGGTTCATGATTATGTTGAATATCATATGATAACAGAAAGCTAGACAGCAATACAAATTTCGAAACATATTAATGTTTGTTGCAATTATTTGTATCTGATTTCTAGCTCTATCTTCGAATGTGCATATTTGGTTATTTTAGTCTATCTATCTATCTATGTCTATTGTCTATTCCCAGGTGGAAGATGTAGTTGGTTGTCCATTCTTGCCGTTAAACGTAGGGATGAGAGCTTTAAGTTGCGTTCTCTGGCTAGATGAGTCGCCCTTGTTGTGTTGTAGCCGTGTTTATGTAGTGTGGTCTTGATATTGTCTATCCATCTTTTTCTTGGTCTTCAGTTTCAGTTTCAGTTTGGAATATATTCATTGCACTCCGGACATGTCCATGGGTGCTCTTATCTCCTTCGCAATATCTCCAACAACGTCCAGCTACTGACCGTACCAGTTCGATTTTGATTGATGAACCTACTCGTATACCTGCTGTACCGTTCTTTTCTTGCCACACCGTCTTCAATCCCAATTCTCGCATTCTAGTAGTTGACGTGGATTGGTTTAGATGAAGGTCTTCTCTGCGGCCACGCTCTATGAGTGCGTTGTCCATTGGCTGACCCTCTGATATAGCGGCAGAGCCAACCAGCCTGTCTGCACTCTTATTGCCAACGACACCGATGTGCCCCGGAACAAAGACAAGTGTAATTCTGCAAATTGTTGGCGCCTGCAATGATTCAGTCCATTGCCTGCGACCGAACCGGCCTCCACATTTCGGATCATACTCAATGAGTCACTCAGAAAGCACGCAAGAGTGTAGTTTTGTGACTAGCCAGAGTAGTGCATTGGTCACCGTCAGTACCTCCATTGTCATGCTGCTTGTTGTCCTAATGAATGCAACACTGGCTTCCATGACCATTCTGTCAAATGAGCTTGCAGAGAAGGCCCATGCAGACTTTTCGTGACGAACTACCGATCCATCCGTGTAAATCACAACGTCGTCTGCATTGCAGTTTTCATCGATGATGGCTTTGACATCTGCATTCAACGCCGCGGGATTTCTCCCTCTGCAACCTTTGTCAAATTTAATGATGGTTGAAAAAGTATTCTAGTATATTGGAGGCATATCTTGGTCTTCCCTTAGATCTAGTACCCGATCTCTTTTTATTGTATGTTGTTATTGGTGGTTGGTTGTATTCTCATTAAATGTCTAAATCACTGCATTTGTTGTCTTTCGTTGTATTCTGTGCATGAAGTTATACCCACTCTACTTCTGATGTCCTCATTTCGTAGTCTGTCTTTCCTGGTGACTCCACTGCCTTCCTCAAGCATTTCATTTCACACGTAATGAACTTTCTGTGATGTGTTGCTGTAAGAGACCAAGTTTGGCACTGGTAACAAAGTGTTGGTAGGAATATACTTTTTATCATCTGTCTTTTCACTTCCATCTTGATCTTTGGGTGTTGTAGTAATGGTGCCAGCTGGTAGGTCCCTGCATTTGCTTTTTGACACCTTGTATCTATTTCTCTATCGAGTTTTCCGTCTTCTGTGACAGTGCTGCCTAAATATTTGAATTCAGAAACTTGATTTACTCTGGTGTTATCTATTTGTATGTTTGCTTGGCTTGGTGTTCTGCTGATTTTCATGGTCTCGGTCTTTTGTTTGTTGATTTTCATGTTGTACTTTCTACACGATATTAGCAATGAATTCATGTTATGTTGTAGCTGATCTTCATCTTCATAGATTAAACTTTGGTCGTCCGCAAAATGCAATTTGTTGGTTTGGTTGTTTAATTATTCGTCGTGATCATTGCCTATGTCAATAAGGTCTTTTTCGCACTGTGCTTCTTTCACTATGGTTATTTTAATATTATGGTATAATATTATGGTAAGTCAATAAATTGCTATGTATTTGTATATAACTTGGGGTCATCATCATCATCAGGTGCCGTCTCCATATCGAAGGTTGGCTGCAATGAATCTCCAGCATCCTCTGTCTTTCGCCTTGGTGTTGCACACTGTCAGTCTGTAACCTGTCCATTTCTTAAAGTTTCCCTCCCACTTATCTCTCGGTCTTCCTATTTCTCTTCCCCCTTCAACTTTCCCCTCTAGTAAAGATTGTATCATGGTGTCATGTCTTTTTATGTGCCCAAAATACTTTACTTGTTTGAATTTCACTTCTATTAATAATCGTTTCTTCATGCCTAGTTTTCCTAAAACTTGTTTATTTGTCTGTTTCTCTGTCCATGAAACTCTGCCTATTCTTCTATATATACACATCTCAAATGCATCAATTATGTCTTCTAACTGCTTGTTCATTGTCCATGTTTCCGAACCATACATTAATATAGGATATGTATAGCATTTGATCATTCTAATTTTTAGCCTGTTTGTAATTTGTTTGGATGTCAGTAACGTTCTCATACTATTGAAATTATCCTTGGCCACTCCTATTCTCTTTTTAATTTCTGATATACATCTGCCGTCATCTGTTATCATCTGACCAAAATATAAGAAACTTTTTACTTGATGTAGTAATTCTCCATGTATTTTTATATTCATTTTAGGTTTCTTCATTTCCTTGTTGATCACCATAGTTTTTGTTTTCTGTATGTTAATGTCTAATCCATATTCCTTGCTAGTTCTGTCCAATTGGTCAACTAGTTCTTGTAATTCTAGTTGACTTTCTGCTACCACTACTGTGTCATCTGCATATCTTAAGTTGTTTATTATTTTCCCATTGATCTTGGGTCCTGGCATTCCCTCTAGTTGTTTGAAGATTTTCTCTGTGTAGATGTTAAATAAGCTTGGTGACAGTATGCATCCTTGTCTCACTCCTCTCTTTTTTGTTTATGTATGGAGAGTAGCTATTTTCATATTTTATTATTGCTGTCTGTTCCCAGTATATGTTACTTATTAGTCTGATATCATTCCCATCTAGGCCTATTTCTTGTAGACATATGATTAGCTTTTCATGTTGGACTCTGTCAAAAGCTTAGCGATAGTCAATGAAACACAAGTAGATAATTTTTTGCACTTCTATATACTTATCATCGAGTAGTTTTATACTAAGTATTGCCTCTCTTGTTCCTCTGTTCTTTCTAAAGCCAAACTGTTCTTCTCCTACTTCTATGTCTATATTGACTATGACGTGGGGTAGCTTCTATAAATTTCTCTATCAAGTCTGCAGTCCTCTGTAATATAGATTTCCTGTTACTTGAAAAATGTATCATGGATCATATGAAACCGTTGACAACTGTCACTTTGAAATGATAAATATTGCCTGTTTTTGTTGTATTCAAATATGAATCTTATATTATAAAACATAATGTTGTCGTGAGTGTTTATATACAGCAGACAATTTTTCGAGTGACAAATTCTGGAACTTTGTAATTTGAACAACTTATTCAAGAAAGTATTAGTGAACACAATCATTTTCTACTGTTTACATTTTTTTCTTTACTAAGTTAGTGTAATTTTTACTTTTTATAAATATATTTTCACATTGCGTAGTGTTTAATCAGCTATTACTAAGTCGTGATCATATACAGTAGAAGGTGAAATTACATCAAAACTAAACAACATCATTTATGAATCGGGAAAATCAGTTTACAAATTGGATCTCATTATTTGCATATCAAAACTCAAAAGAATGTATGAAAATGATCACTAAATATAACTGTAATTTTAATATGATTTAGTTTGAAATATCTGTGACTCCGATGCTATCAAGTGGATTCGTACTAAAGTTTACAATTCAAGGACATGTGTATCATACGCTTGGTTTACTTCTACAGATATCCAACAAAAATTAAAATTACCTTCAAACTTACTTTCCTGGCGACAAGAAAAATGAAGCGAAACCAGTGAAGCCTTACAATTATCCTCTGATGTTTTCATGTAGCATGAGCGGATATACCGTCCACATTAACCAAATTCAGCCAGGAACTTCAAATAAAGTCACCAAAATGGTGTCAGCACTACCACACTACATTTAGCAAATTGATGTTGCAATTGAATACCAACAGACTGCTCAATTGCAAGTTAATGCATCAATATTTAGTTTGAGGACCCAAACTTAGACCGAACAAACTGCTCTTCATATGATTGTTGCAGATGATCATGTATGCCAATTATTATTTTCACTGAAAAATTGCGATAAGTAAGGAGTAAGACAAGGATGCGTACTATCACCGCTACTCTTCATCACAGATATAGATGAAATCTGTAAAACTGGTAACAATATTGAAGAGAACAACATTGGGAACTCTTAAACGAATATCTTTTTGCAGACGACCAAGCAATTGTATCAACAACAGAGGAACAGCTACAGTAACGCATTAACAGACTCCAGTTAGCATGTCACCAATACAATATGAGAGTAAACATCGACAAAACTTAAGTAATGACATTCGCTAGAGAGGAAAACACCACCAATATTTCCATCGACAAACGCACATTAAAACAAGTCAACGACTTTACGTACCTAGGAAGCATTTTTGTCAGCAAACGGAAGAATAACTAACGAAATTCACCATAGATGCAGCAAAGCAAATCAATTACTAGGACATATAGCACCAATTTTAAAATGCAAACAGGTCACCATGAACACAAGAAGACATTTATAACACAATATTTCTCCCTACATTTTGCTATCAGTGTTTACGAAGAATGCTGGGAGTGACAAGAAGAGACCGATTTAGAAGTGAAGACATCAGGAAAAAGTGGGTACAACATCAGTACTAAACTTCATCAAGAAGCAACAAATTAAATGGTTCGGCCACATAAGCAGATTACCAACAGGCAGTATACCACAGAGAGCAATGTTGCTCCGATACGGTGGATACAAAGCAAAAGACCGGCCACGAAAAAGGTGGAACACAGAGAAAATAGAGGCCACGAAAAGACTGAACACAGAGAAAATAGAGGCCACGAAAAGACCGAACACAGAGAAAATAGAGGCCACGAAAAGACCGAACACAGAGAAAATAGAGGCCACGAAAAGACCGAACACAGAGAAAATAGAGGCCACGAAAAGACCGAACACAGAGAAAATAGAGGCCACGAAAGACTATTTATGAAGCACATAAAAATCCGTGCTAGAAATCTCTTCTTACCCAGAAGCTGTGAAGCAAATCAGGATTGGAGAAGATAAAGAAAGAAAAAGTGCATAGAGAGGCTCGCTCCAGGTGTCTCCCTTTTTCAACCTGACGCTGAAAAGCAAAACAGAATTAGAGAATAGATAGATAGAATATAATTTCGATTGGGAACGACGGTAAATGAAGAAAATTACGACAAGTTAGTGCTTCTGGTATAATAAATAATCACATTAAAAGTCAGTAATTTATGACTTCTTTTTTTTGTTTCCGCCTTTTATTAATCTGCCCACATCAATTTCTATTAGATTTTTGCTGCATCTTCTTCTTTCTTCTTTTGTCGTCACACTGCTACCGGGTTGTTGCCCAGTGTCGTGGGTTTCTGCATAGCATCATATAATATACAATGTCTATATACTCTATATACAAGAATTTAAACCCCATGGGAAGATATATATATATACAACTTTGGCGACTTCAAGACGTTAAAGGTACAATAGATTGTAGTCTGAATTTGTAGTCTGAAACAACTGTATTTACTTATCCACATTGATAAAATTCGATTTTGTTTCCGAGGTCATTCTGACCATGTGTATATATTAAATAGCAGTGTTAATACAGCCTAGCCAGACACATAATTTGGTCATACATGATTATAAGAATCCGTTAGTCGTACTTAAGACGCTGTAACATTTGTATACAGAGCTCCTATTTTGTCTATTAATTGTCACTTCACTCCGTAATCGTTAAGTTTGGACAAGTTTTCTTTAGGATTACTTTCAGTGAAATTTGTGTTTCAAAATTTGACGTTCAAGTATCTGCCATATTCGATTGTTATTTTACAATAAATGTATTATTATTTTAGCCATGCAATATATACCGTTTTGTAAACTAAATTACAAATTTTCAATTCAAATGTTGTATCAATCCTAACATATGCCAGCGAGAGTTGACAAATGACTAAAGATATAGAAAGCAAGTTGAATGCATTTGAAAATAGATGTCTGCGAAAAATAATGAATATAAAATGGAACGAATTCAGGAAAAGGGATGTAATCAGAGAATTGGTTATTGGTTATTGGTTACTAAACTGACGTCATTGCACTCCGGGCAGACCCATAGGTGCTCAGTCTCCCCAACAGATATCGAAGAATATGCTTACTGATGGTTCCTGTGGCTCGCTGATTAAACACACCTCTCACTCTGCCTCTCAGTTATCCAGTTCGACTTGAACAACGGGTAACTCCAAACTGCTTAAATGGCTTGATCGATTCAACATCGATTTTAGTGTCCTCATCCAACAGAGAGTCGCGAAGAGGCCGAAGAATATCCCCTTATCCATCTTCAACTCCCCAACAATCGATGCTGTTGATGAAAGCCTGTCCGCTCTCTCATTACCGTAAACACCTGCATGCCCAGGACAGTATATCCACGTCAGCCGCTGGAGGTTAGAAACTTCGTTAGACGACATCCACTCATACCGAAACCTGCCCTTCTGGATCTTGTGAAGCATCGACTGAGAGTCAGATGCTTCAGTAACTGCCCCAGTAAATGAAGTCCCAGAAATCCAATGGAGGGCAGAACTAACGGTCTCAACCTCCATCCTCATACTATAATTAGTTGTCCTGTATGCCCCACTTCGCTCTGCAACAACCCTACCATGCGCATTAGCCAAAACCCCAGCCGGATTTCTCACCATGTTGAACCGACCCATCGGTATATACAACAACATCATCATCCCTTGCATTATCTTCTATCAGCTGCTTAGCTGCGAGATCATCCTTCATGTTGCCCCAATCTCTACATTCTCTTCCAAGAGTAATGATAACGTTGAGATAGTTCATCATGCTACCATCTGTTGGGATCTATTCTACCCCTTTTGGTAGGGTCGCAACCAGAGTAATCAGAGAAATGTCTGGTCAACCACTAGTGACAACTGTTATAAGAAAGAGAAGATGGAGATATGTTGGACCCACCTTGAGGAGAAATGATCAACGAATGTTAAAGAGGACATTGAAGTGCGATGCCAAGGGTTCAAGAAAGAGAGGTCGACCTAAGGAGGCCCTTAAACGAACTTTGCTTAGATAGGCATGAAATATCGGTCTCAGTTCCATGGAGGAGATTGAGCTTGTTGCCTAGGATAGAGCGATTTGGAGAAATTACTTGCAGGCCTTACGTAACATATAACAGTGCAAGAGGAATTATTATTATTATTATTAAACTAATCATAATTTCTTTGTATCGGCAAATTTATTATTTTTACATACTCTCGTGTTTCCTGTTTTGCATGATTTTGCGTACATGTTATACATGTCACATGGATCTATATGTGTCACTTCTTTTGCTAGCTTTCTTTTTTAGATATATATTGCGATTGTTTTTTGCCTCTCTTCAAGGGATTTTCTATCTGACCAGGATCGTTGTGAAGATTCTTAACAAGCATTTGGCAAATGTCTCTCCGCCTGTCTTGATTGTCCAACTGGATTTAGGAGTTCTTGATAATGTCCCGTCCGTCGGGACTTTCCATGTTTGACACTGAATATTGATCTTCAGTTTCCATTATTTATATTTGTAGCAGGGTTAAAACTTTAATCAGACATTCTCATTGCTTTGACAGTTTTTAAAGTAATCTCTATATTGTTTGGGGGTGATTTTGTTGAGAATTACAACAGTAGATTACTTTTGATATCTTGATTGCTCGTATGCCATTTCTTCTTTTTTATCGATATTTAATGTACTAATTACGTGTTTCTCATTTTCTCCTAGCAGTATTTGGTTTATTATTAATATACACTGCTTTCTTGACTCGTTACGTTATTACAACGTATTGCTTGTTCATTTAATTAAATCTTGTCAAAATGGTTTGTGTATAGTTTATATTAAATACGTTTGCCTGATTGTATTGCTGTATTGAAAGAAAAAAACACCCACACGGATGATTATCTTTTTAAGGAAAATAAATACTGAAAACGTTAAATGTGATAACAATTTAAAAAATGAAAGTAATCACATCTATATGGTCGTTCAAAGATGTAGATTAAATATAGACATACTGGAATTTCTGAGCATAGAAGAAGTGAACAGTGCTATATTAATACAAACACATAGAGACATTTTAAATACTTTAGACGACAATATAAGGAAGAAATGGAATAAGTAAATAAGCTCCTGGAATTAAATATTAAAAAATGTTTAATGCTTTATTAGTGTACTATTCGAAGTAATATCGTGAACATCCTGCTTGTGCAAATATATGTATCACAATACAACACGAAGTTGGTGAATTTGATGTTCAATGATACGATAGAAAGTATCAACATAAACGATATATTTTTTAATGGTAAATTGTAATTCTAAAGTTGACAACGATGGAACAAAAGAGAGGAAAATACAGGTAGTAGAACAATACCGAATAGGAAATACAATGAAGCAGGGAACAAATTAATAACATAGATGTCGATAATGGTCTGATGATAACGAACGTTATATTTCAGCAACAATCTAAAATATAACATTCTGGATCTCATAGAACAAAAATACCTAAAGAATATATAGATTTTATAACAAGTCAAAAACTATGAAGGAAAAACATGGGAAGATTATCAAAGTAATTGCTAGCTAGTAATGGCGATACTTAAGTTTAAACTCATAGAATTATATAAGAAACTAAGCCCAATGCGATTTGACACTAATGAAAAATCAAAGGAACATGGTATAGAACCAATGAAAAGATTTGAAATACCGATGGTAGTGGTTCATTTTATTTCTCATTGTTATATATCTGGTCATTTTCATGCTTACAGACGATCATTGGTCAATGTATAACTGCGTCGAATTCTGAGTTTGAGTGTGTTTCTCTTGCCTTCAAGCTCATCCCTAAGTTTCTCTTCAAAAGACTGATTATATTTGGGTAAAGTTATTTCCATTTAGCTATTTTTTCAAATTTGTGTGTGTGTTTTATTTTTTTTTATCTGTCTATTTGGTTTATATTAACACAATTTCAGCAAGTCATTATTGACACAATATGTGTAGTGTAGTAATATTTAGCCGGTGAAATGAATAATAACGAAATATATGTCAATTAATATTCTCATCAGAACTTGTAACAATCCAAAAATATATTCAAATGGGAATTTTGAAAAACACTTTTAAAAGTTAGCAAGACATTAATTTAAGCGTTATTTACTTGAAATGTAATAACCACACAGAGGGTTTGATAAACAGTCTAGAATCATTATATTGTTCCATTGCAAGACACAAAAATGTGTTTTTAAACTGCTTTTAAACTTGTAAATGATTTTTAATTACTTTATTTCCATTGGTTGGGAACGATATGAAAAATGGAGTGAAATACATTTGTGAAATTAATAATGACATTAAGATGTCTTAGAGTCGAAATCTCTGGATTTGTGGTCAAGATTTACTTCTCAACTTCTGCATAGCCGTGCTGGGGAAACATGTAACAAACAAAATGCTGTAGTTTTAGAAACTTTGTAAACTAAATTATTTTGTTTCTTACGTGTTTTGCAATTGATAAATAGTTCTACTGCAGTCTTCCCTTAGATCCATATCCGTGCTGACCCACAACGAAGTTGGAAGTTTCTATCCGTTTTTTCTCCCCTCACTTTAACTTTCCAATATATAAGATATATAAATATATGACAAAATATGGTTACTAATATTATGTATCGTTTCATTAAGTAGCATCCTTTCATTTTGTTAATGTATGTAGTAAAAACATCATTGCAAGATCGTACACATGACTGAACTGAGATTTCATGAAATCAAATGAGTAGAAGAGTTTGATATATGCACTTACGTGAACAACACATAATGTTGACCAGCTAACAAAATTCATCAAGAAGGTGAGGGCGATTAACATGCGTAAAGAAGAACAAAGAAAAATGGGTAGTGTTCACATCTTTGCTAAAACGTGCTAAAGAACCGAACCTGCAGCATGTCTTGTTTGCATTAGGTAGAAGTGTCCTCCCTATACTGGAAACCTACAACTCTTGTTCATACAATTCTGAAAGAAATGAAACCTATTTTTAACATCTAGTGACCAGAAAATGTCCAGACATGGACAAAAATTTAACTTATTTTAAAATATTGTTTCAGTGTCCATGAGCTGGAACAAATAGTTACCTTCAGCATACATATCCGCCTCTTCATAATAGTTCCAATGTCCCTACGCTAGTAAGGCGAATATCACGCCCTATGTTATCTCAACAACGGGGGACAACTGTTAGAAAATCACATACGCAGCTTCTGTCAGGGGAGCCAACCGTATTTAGTATCGTGAATTATAATTGTGAAATCAATAGTGTTTGGGCTCAAACGGTGAGCAAGGCAAAGTAAACCAGAGCTAATGCAGAAATCTTGTCTCAGTTTGTGGGTGCACTTCTGTCTGTTCATCTATGCCATATTTATGTACGTCTATCTGTGTGTCTACGTGTCTCGGTGTCTGTATCAGTTTGCAGCTGTGTTTAGTATGCTTTACACTTTTTACTCGGTTGCCGATCGGAATATAACAGTGCTTCACTTCTGATAGTATAACTAGGATTCTCTGAAAGGAGTTAATTCTTAGTTTTCATTAATGTTGACTAACACGCTCTGATATATTCAAAACAAGGTTCGTCTTTATGTTGATAAGGGCAGACATCAGTTTAAAGAGGCTTTAATCCACTATTTAGCAAACAATACCTTCAATTATGATCGCCTTATACAGTTGTTCAGTTTCAGTTTGGAATATATTCATTGCACTCTGAACATGTTCATAGGTGCTCTGATCTCCTTCGCAATATCTCCAACAGCATCCAGCGACTAACCGTAAAATGTCAATGCTGATTGATGAGTCTACTCATACACCTGTTGTGCTGTTCTTTACTGGCCACTCCGTCCTTCAATCCCAGCCTTGCAATCTAGCAATTAACCTAAATATGTTTAATTGAAAATAAATCATCTTTGCTGCCACGCTCCATGAATGTCTGTTCTATGCCATATATATTACTCCCCTAATACTTTACAACTTCGTTATATCCTCTTTGAATATCATGAATGTTTATGGAATGCAGTTGTTTTCCAACACCAGAATGTTGTCTGACACAGATTTTCTGTTGACATTGTATGTAGTTGGTATCACAGTATTATATATCTTCTACTACGATATATTAAAGATAATTGGGTGATAACTTAACAACTAAAAATTATACAACATGAACTCTAGGCAGTGAATAAAGGAAGTGACAAAATGAAACAATGTACAGATTGCAGGCTAAAACTATATTTCTTCTTTACTCTAATCCTTCTTCTCCTCCTTCTTCTTCTTTGCGTTTCTTATTTACGACCAATTTTAATCACTCTATGTGATATGTTTGATCTTTGCCAAGAATGTGTATTCGTTGCACATTGGTTTGGTAGGCGCCTAAACGCATAGATTTCTACACGTTTAGGACACATGCATCCGATTTCAGATAAATATATTTGTGTATCTCTCTCTCTATCTCTCTCTCACTCTCTCTCCCTGTCTCTGCCTGAACGACTTATATCTAAGAATGAGTCTCGAAACTGAGGCTCACAAATGAACTGGCTAAATCTCAACAATAGAAATGTCACACCAGCGATGGACGAACATTGAAAAGAGGTTAGATTTGATAGTTCAATGAATATTCAGGTTAAATCAAGTTTCAACATAGAAAATAATTACGATTTTATAAAGGAAGGTTTTATTGAAACGTGCTTGCATGTGTGTTGACGATACCGTTTGTGAAACATTGTTGTTACAAGCCTTTGCAATGTTGCTCGCATTAATGTAGAAATGAAAATCTGTAATAGTAGTGGCGGAGTAAACAATTCTACCCGACAAGCGTGATGAAATTCATGTACATGTTAACATTCTGGGATGTGATAGTGACAGAACGTGTTAAAATGTGTTAGAATGTGAACTTAGTGTTAGGTAGGAAAAGTGTACAGTTAGAAATGAATCTACGACAGGTCCGGCAAGCCGATAGATGATTTAATTTGCGACACAGAGATGCCCAAGCAGAAAACGGGAAACGTAGTAGTAAGCGATCAACGGTCACGAAAGATCGGACTAGGATAGAGACACTAAATATATGTGGTTTAGGAAATAAGGCTGAAGAAACTAAATAACTCAGGAGTTAGACAGGGATGTGTGCTCTCCTCACTGGTGTTTATAACATACATGGACAACATAAGTAGAGAAGCAGGAATAGAGAAAGGAAATAATATTTCAGAACTTTTATTTGCAGATGACAAAAGTACTGATTGCAGAAAATGAAGAATCTCTCCAGAACCATTTGAGCTTAGTTAACATCAAGGGTGAGGAGTACAACATGAAAATAAATATAATAAAGACAGAGACAATGTCAATAAGTAGACAACCAGAAAGCCTTACGATAAAACTACAGAAAGTAGACATAAAACAAACAATTGAGGCCAAATACTTAGGAGCAATTTTCACAGCAGATGGAAGTATCGATAGCGAAATCAGCAATCGTTGCACAAAAGCTAACCAAGTACTGGGACAGTTAACACCCCTGTTGTCACATAAAGAGATACGGCCAACAACTAAAGCAAATCTCATAATAACGATTTTCTGGCCAACACTATGTTACCAGTGTCAAACATGGCCAATAACGGCAGCTAATGAGCGGAAAATCATAACGACAGAGATGAGGTGCAGGTGTGACAATAGGAGACAAAATTATAAATGCAGAAATCAGAAGGAGACTGGATGTGAAACCAGTTATGCAATTCATAGAAGAACAACAGATTAAATGGTTTGGACACCTGACCAGAATGCCCTGGTATCGCCTACACAGAGAGCCACACAGAAAAGTATAATGAGTACAAGGCAAGAGGAAGACCACGCAAAAGATGGAGCGACGGTATCAAGAACAGCCTTACGAACATGAATATCAGCTTACAAAGTGCCTTAAAAAGCACACACAAGATCACTACGTTTCACCCCGGCAACACTTCTATAAAGAAGTAAATGGTGGAAGAGAAGAACAAGCACACACAAGATCACTACGTTTCACCCGGCAACACTTCTATAAAGAAGTCAATGGTGGAAGAGAAGAAGAACAAGCACACACAAGATCACTACGTTTCACCCCGGCAACACTTCTATAAAGAAGTCAATGGTGGAAAGAAGAAGAAGAAGAGATGAAAATTGTGTCATATCATTTAAGGATGTAACCAGCAACCACAGTAAACTAGTCGTTGATTTTCTAGGAACCACATATACGTTCAGTAGTTTGCCATTGCTTTCTGAACGGTGAGGTCTGCGTCCAAACTTGCCCACCGTGGGGTTTGAACCAGATACGCTTTGTTGCTGCTCGTCTTTGCAATGATGCACATTCAAATGTATGTTACATGTATTTGTTTGTTAATCTTGCATATTTTCTTACACTAATGTTTGGGAGATGTTTGTATTGCATAATCTTGTATTCTTACACTAATGTTTGGGAGTTGTTTGTATTGCATAATCTTGTATTCTTACACTAATGTTTGGGAGTTGTTTGTATTGCATAATCTTGTATTCTTACACTAATGTTTGGGAGATGTTTGTATTGCATAATCTTGTATTCTTACACTAATGTTTGGGAGATGTTTGTATTGCATAATCTTGTATTCTTACACTAATGTTTGGGAGATGTTTGTATTGCATAATCTTGATGCTTACACTAATGTTTGGGAGATGTTTGTATTGTATAATCTTGTATTCTTACACTAATGTTTGGGAGTTTTTGTATTGCATAATCTTGTATGCTTACACTAATGTTTGGGAGATGTTTGTATTGCATAATCTTGTATTCTTACACTAATGTTTGGGAGATGTTTGTATTGCATAATCTTGTATGCTTACACTAATGTTTGGGAGATGTTTGTATTGTATAATCGTGTATGCTTACACTAATGTTTGGGAGATGTTTGTATTGCATAATCTTGTATTCTTACACTAATGTTTGGGAGATGTTTGTATTGTATAATATTGTATGCTTACACTAATGTTTGGGAGATGTTTGTATTGTATAATCTTGTATTCTTACACTAATGTTTGGGAGTTGTTTGTATTGTATAATCTTGTATGCTTACACTAATGTTTGGGAGATGTTTGTATTGCATAATCTTGTATTCTTACACTAATGTTTGGGAGATGTTTGTATTGCATAATCTTGTATTCTTACAATAATGTTTGGGAGATGTTTGTATTGTATAATCTTGTATTCTTACACTAATGTTTGGGAGATGTTTGTATTGTATAATCTTGTATGCTTACACTAATGTTTGGGAGATGTTTGTATTGTATAATCTTGTATTCTTACACTAATGTTTGGGAGATGTTTGTATTGCATAATCTTGTATTCTTACACTAATGTTTGGGAGATGTTTGTATTGTATAATCTTGTATTCTTACACTAATGTTTGGGAGATGTTTGTATTGCATAATCTTGTATTCTTACAATAATGTTTGGGAGATGTTTGTATTGTATAATCTTGTATTCTTACACTAATGTTTGGGAGATGTTTGTATTGTATAATCTTGTATTCTTACACTAATGTTTGGGAGTTGTTTGTATTGCATAATCTTGTATTCTTACAATAATGTTTGGGAGATGTTTGTATTGTATAATCTTGTATTCTTACACTAATTTTTGGGAGATGTTTGTATTGCATAATCTTGTATGCTTACACTAATGTTTGGGAGATGTGTGTATTGCATAATCTTGTATGCTTACACTAATGTTTGGGAGATGTTTGTATTGTATAATCTTGTATTCTTACACTAATGTTTGGGAGATGTTTGTATTGCATAATCTTGTATTCTTACACTAATGTTTGGGAGATGTTTGTATTGTATAATCTTGTATTCTTACACTAATGTTTGGGAGTTGTTTGTATTGCATAATCTTGTATTCTTACACTAATGTTTGGGAGATGTTTGTATTGCATAATCTTGTATGCTTACAATAATGTTTGGGAGATGTTTGTATTGTATAATCTTGTATTCTTACACTAATGTTTGGGAGTTGTTTGTATTGCATAATCTTGTATTCTTACAATAATGTTTGGGAGATGTTTGTATTGTATAATCTTGTATTCTTACACTAATGTTTGGGAGATGTTTGTATTGTATAATCTTGTATTCTTACACTAATGTTTGGGAGTTGTTTGTATTGCATAATCTTGTATTCTTACAATAATGTTTCTGAGATGTTTGTATTGCATAATCTTGTATGCTTACACTAATGTTTGGGAGATGTTTGTATTGCATAATCTTGTATGCTTACACTAATGTTTGGGAGATGTGTGTATTGCATAATCTTGTATGCTTACACTAATGTTTGGGAGATGTTTGTATTGCATAATCTTGTATGCTTACACTAATGTTTGGGAGATGTTTGTATTGTATAATCTTGTATGCTTACACTAATGTTTGGGAGATGTTTGTATTGCATAATCTTGTATTCTTACACTAATGTTTGTGAGTTGTTTGTATTGCATAATCTTGTATGCTTACACTAATGTTTGGGAGTTGTTTGTATTGCATAATCTTGTATTCTTACACTAATGTTTGGGAGATGTTTGTATTGCATAATCTTGTATTCTTACACTAATGTTTGGGAGATGTTTGTATTGTATAATCTTGTATTCTTACACTAATGTTTGGGAGATGTTTGTATTGTATAATCTTGTATTCTTACACTAATGTTTGGGAGATGTTTGTATTGTATAATCTTGTATTCTTACACTAATGTTTGGGAGATGTTTGTATTGCATAATCTTGTATTCTTACACTAATGTTTGGGAGTTGTTTGTATTGCATAATCTTGTATTCTTACACTAATGTTTGGGAGTTGTTTGTATTGTATAATCTTGTATTCTTACACTAATGTTTGGGAGATGTTTGTATTGTATAATCTTGTATTCTTACACTAATGTTTGGGAGATGTTTGTATTGCATAATCTTGTATTCTTACACTAATGTTTGGGAGATGTTTGTATTGCATAATCTTGTATTCTTACACTAATGTTTGGGAGTTGTTTGTATTGCATAATCTTGTATTCTTACACTAATGTTTGGGAGATGTTTGTATTGCATAATCTTGTATTCTTACACTAATGTTTGGGAGATGTTTGTATTGTATAATCTTGTATTCTTACACTAATGTTTGGGAGTTGTTTGTATTGCATAATCTTGTATTCTTACACTAATGTTTGGGAGATGTTTGTATTGCATAATCTTGTATTCTTACAATAATGTTTGGGAGATGTTTGTATTGTATAATCTTGTATTCTTACACTAATGTTTGGGAGTTGTTTGTATTGCATAATCTTGTATTCTTACAATAATGTTTGGGAGATGTTTGTATTGTATAATCTTGTATTCTTACACTAATGTTTGGGAGATGTTTGTATTGTATAATCTTGTATTCTTACACTAATGTTTGGGAGTTGTTTGTATTGCATAATCTTGTATTCTTACAATAATGTTTGGGAGATGTTTGTATTGCATAATCTTGTATGCTTACACTAATGTTTGGGAGATGTTTGTATTGCATAATCTTGTATGCTTACACTAATGTTTGGGAGATGTTTGTATTGCATAATCTTGTATGCTTACACTAATGTTTGGGAGATGTTTGTATTGCATAATCTTGTATGCTTACACTAATGTTTGGGAGATGTTTGTATTGTATAATCTTGTATTCTTACACTAATGTTTGTGAGTTGTTTGTATTGCATAATCGTGTATGCTTACACTAATGTTTGGGAGATGTTTGTATTGTATAATCTTGTATTCTTACACTAATGTTTGGGAGTTGTTTGTATTGCATAATCTTGTATTCTTACACTAATGTTTGGGAGATGTTTGTATTGCATAATCTTGTATTCTTACACCAATGTTTGGGAGATGTTTGTATTGGATAATCTTGTATTCTTACACTAATGTTTGGGAGATGTTTGTATTGTATAATCTTGTATTCTTACACTAATGTTTGGGAGATGTTTGTATTGTATAATCTTGTATTCTTACACTAATGTTTGGGAGATGTTTGTATTGCATAATCTTGTATTCTTACACTAATGTTTGGGAGTTGTTTGTATTGCATAATCTTGTATTCTTACACTAATGTTTGGGAGATGTTTGTATTGTATAATCTTGTATTCTTACACTAATGTTTGGGAGATGTTTGTATTGCATAATCTTGTATTCTTACACTAATGTTTGGGAGTTGTTTGTATTGTATAATCTTGTATTCTTACACTAATGTTTGGGAGATGTTTGTATTGTATAATCTTGTATTCTTACACTAATGTTTGGGAGATGTTTATATTGCATAATCTTGTATTCTTACACTAATGTTTGGGAGATGTTTGTATTGCATAATCTTGTATTCTTACACTAATGTTTGGGAGTTGTTTGTATTGCATAATCTTGTATTCTTACACTAATGTTTGGGAGATGTTTGTATTGCATAATCTTGTATTCTTACACTAATGTTTGGGAGTTGTTTGTATTGCATAATCTTGTATTCTTATACTAATGTTTGGGAGATGTTTGTATTGTATAATATTGTATTCTTACACTAATGTTTGGGAGATGTTTGTATTGTATAATCTTGTATTCTTACACTAATGTTTGGGAGTTGTTTGTATTGTATAATCTTGCATATTTTCTTACACTAATGTTTGGGAGATGTTTGTATTGCATAATCTTGTATGCTTACACTAATGTTTGGGAGATGTTTGTATTGTATAATCTTGTATTCTTACACTAATGTTTGGGAGATGTTTGTATTGCATAATCTTGTATTCTTACACTAATGTTTGGGAGTTGTTTGTATTGCATAATCTTGTATTCTTACACTAATGTTTGGGAGATGTTTGTATTGCATAATCTTGTATTCTTACACTAATGTTTGGGAGATGTTTGTATTGCATAATCTTGTATGCTTACACTAATGTTTGGGAGATGTTTGTATTGCATAATCTTGTATGCTTACACTAATGTTTGGGAGATGTTTGTATTGCATAATCTTGTATGCTTACACTAATGTTTGGGAGATGTTTGTATTGTATAATCTTGTAT
This sequence comes from Arion vulgaris, assembly GCA_020796225.1. Classification (NCBI taxonomy): domain Eukaryota; kingdom Metazoa; phylum Mollusca; class Gastropoda; order Stylommatophora; family Arionidae; genus Arion; species Arion vulgaris. The sequence goes on from CM036768.1 coordinate 23,316,540, forward strand.
TCTTACACTAATGTTTGTGAGTTGTTTGTATTGCATAATCTTGTATGCTTACACTAATGTTTGGGAGATGTTTGTATTGTATAATCTTGTATTCTTACACTAATGTTTGGGAGTTGTTTGTATTGCATAATCTTGTATTCTTACACTAATGTTTGGGAGATGTTTGTATTGCATAATCTTGTATTCTTACACTAATGTTTGGGAGATGTTTGTATTGTATAATCTTGTATTCTTACACTAATGTTTGGGAGATGTTTGTATTGTATAATCTTGTATTCTTACACTAATGTTTGGGAGATGTTTGTATTGTATAATCTTGTATTCTTACACTAATGTTTGGGAGATGTTTGTATTGCATAATCTTGTATTCTTACACTAATGTTTGGGAGTTGTTTGTATTGCATAATCTTGTATTCTTACACTAATGTTTGGGAGATGTTTGTATTGTATAATCTTGTATTCTTACACTAATGTTTGGGAGATGTTTGTATTGCATAATCTTGTATTCTTACACTAATGTTTGGGAGTTGTTTGTATTGTATAATCTTGTATTCTTACACTAATGTTTGGGAGATGTTTGTATTGTATAATCTTGTATTCTTACACTAATGTTTGGGAGATGTTTGTATTGCATAATCTTGTATTCTTACACTAATGTTTGGGAGATGTTTGTATTGCATAATCTTGTATTCTTACACTAATGTTTGGGAGATGTTTGTATTGCATAATCTTGTATTCTTACACTAATGTTTGGGAGATGTTTGTATTGCATAATCTTGTATTCTTACACTAATGTTTGGGAGTTGTTTGTATTGCATAATCTTGTATTCTTACACTAATGTTTGGGATATGTTTGTATTGTATAATCTTGTATTCTTACACTAATGTTTGGGAGATGTTTGTATTGTATAATCTTGTATTCTTACACTAATGTTTGGGAGATGTTTGTATTGTATAATCTTGTATTCTTACACTAATGTTTGGGAGATGTTTGTATTGTATAATCTTGTATTCTTACACTAATGTTTGGGAGATGTTTGTATTGTATAATCTTGTATTCTTACACTAATGTTTGGGAGATGTTTGTATTGCATAATCTTGTATTCTTACACTAATGTTTGGGAGATGTTTGTATTGTATAATCTTGTATTCTTACACTAATGTTTGGGAGATGTTTGTATTGCATAATCTTGTATTCTTACACTAATGTTTGGGAGATGTTTGTATTGTATAATCTTGTATTCTTACACTAATGTTTGGAGTTGTTTGTATTGTATAATCTTGTATTCTTACACTAATGTTTGGGAGATGTTTGTATTGTATAATCTTGTATTCTTACACTAATGTTTGGGAGATGTTTGTATTGCATAATCTTGTATTCTTACACTAATGTTTGGGAGTTGTTTGTATTGCATAATCTTGTATTCTTACACTAATGTTTGGGAGATGTTTGTATTGCATAATCTTGTATTCTTACACTAATGTTTGGGAGTTGTTTGTATTGCATAATCTTGTATTCTTACACTAATGTTTGGGAGATGTTTGTATTGCATAATCTTGTATTCTTACACTAATGTTTGGGAGTTGTTTGTATTGCATAATCTTGTATTCTTACACTAATGTTTGGGAGATGTTTGTATTGTATAATCTTGTATTCTTACACTAATGTTTGGGAGATGTTTGTATTGCATAATCTTGTATTCTTACACTATTATTTGGGAGTTGTTTGTATTGCATAATCTTGTATTCTTACACTAATGTTTGGGAGATGTTTGTATTGTATAATCTTGTATTCTTACACTAATGTTTGGGAGATGTTTGTATTGCATAATCTTGTATTCTTACACTAATGTTTGGGAGTTGTTTGTATTGTATAATCTTGTATTCTTACACTAATGTTTGGGAGATGTTTGTATTGTATAATCTTGTATTCTTACACTAATGTTTGGGATATGTTTGTATTGCATAATCTTGTATTCTTACACTAATGTTTGGGAGTTGTTTGTATTGCATAATCTTGTATACTTACACTAATGTTTGGGAGATGTTTGTATTGTATAATCTTGTATTCTTACACTAATGTTTGGGAGATGTTTGTATTGCATAATCTTGTATTCTTACACTAATGTTTGGGAGATGTTTCTATTGTATGATCTATCCTGTATGCATACATTACTGTATGTGTTAATTAATGCTTGGGAGATGTATGTATTATATGATCTTGTAGGCTTGTATCTTTCATATGATTATTTAAATGTACAGTTACATGTGTGTTTATCTTAATTTAACGATACAACTACCAAACTTATTATATGCAATTGTTTTGATACATATATACATGCTCTTAATTGTTGTCAAATATAACTGATAGTTTATTAATTAATTTACAATCCTGGCATTCTTCGTCTTCCCCTTTCAACTTCCAACGGAGTACAGGTCTTCAACAAACTTCTTCCAGCTCTTCTCTCTCTTGACATCCCTTCCAATTCTTTCCATGTTTTACCTATCCTTTTAATATCAGCTCCCAACTCTCTTCTCCAGGTCTGTCTAGGTCTTCCCCTAGTCCTCTTTCCCTGCTGGTTCCGAAACAGTGCCTGTCTTGCAATGCTTCCTGACTTTCTTCTCAATGTAATCCATCGTCTACGTCGCTTCCGTAGCTCTTTCTCCACTGTATCTGCTTGGTTCTTTCTCTATGTTCCTAATTCGTAATCTTATCATACCATCTCAGTCCCTCTATTCTACGTAAGCATCCATTTATCTGTCTGTAGTTTTCTGTTGGTTTCTGTAGCTGCATGCTAGAATTTCGTACAATTTATGTGTCCATGCGTCTTGGAAATACAATTTTTAGATTTGCTTGATAATTTAACAAATAACATTAAACGAAATACTGTTGATCGTATATAGAACATATTGTCATATAGTTCGTAGAAGTATTAAATACTTGTACACATCACTGAACAAACATACTCATACAACTATAACTCGTTTGAGATTTTCTTTCATATTCTCTAAATAAGTATTTGTCTTCATCAAGTGAGTGGAGAAACTGGAGAAAAAAAATAGATGTGTTCTGCGTTGATCTTGATTGCCATGCTCATACAAAAGACCTTATGCGAGAGAGCGCCTCAAAGTCATTAGGGCTCTATTTTCAGTGTGAGTAAATTTGAAAGCGTGAAAGCATTTTGCACACGCTCAGACTCCTGAGTGAACGACTGTTGACAGTATACTGCTAGAATTTTCAGAAGAAAGATTCTTGCTTGTGAACTTGTGAACGTGCGATTATACATATAATATATATATATATATATATATATATATATATATATATATATATATATATATATATATATATATATATATATATATATATATATATAAGTAAATATGAATTTTTCATATTAAGAAATACATTTAATAATACAAATTTTGCCTGTGTGGTGACGTGGCCCGCAAGAAGCAAAGAATAGTACCACTACGACCTATATGGCATGTCATAAGAGACGACTGATGTAAAACCTAGGAAGCTACCTAGTAAATACAAAGCATCGCAAACATCGGATGGCTGACGTAGGTATTGTAGGCGCATTACGGACACAGCGTACAATCGCTCTTAGACTCAGATCACATACAAATCACACAGAGTTGTTAACAAAGAGTAAGTGGTCGATATGTAGCGTTCGAAGAAGAAGAAGATGAAATAAGAATTATTCTTCATAGAAAATATCGTTAGAAATACGATAGGGATGCGTACTCTAACCGGATCTGTTCAATACATACAGTGAAAACAGCATGGGAAATATAGTAGAACTGACACTAGGAATGAAGCTTTGGTGGAACAAACATGAACATTTTAAGATATACTTATAGTTTAATTCTCATGACAATAAAAGAACAAAATCTACACGGCATGTTAGACAACAAGTTTATCGATTCAAATATATGGAACATTCATAGAATCAGATGGAAGATCGCTCGAGTGGTTACCGGAGCCCAATTTGGGGTGTAAAGAATAGAATCACTGTTACCTGCAACGTATGTCGTAAGAGGCGAATAAGGAGATAGGATGTGGGGCTAGCTACTCCACACCATAACAAACACTAGATGGCTACGGAAAGGAGAGGAACCCGAGTAAACGCTGACTGAAACCGGACACATTGCCGAAGGATAAGCACCGGAGCTCCAAATGGTGCTGTAGATGGGACATAAAACACACTAATGCTAAGGTTACATGAATCAGATTTCCACATGAATAGAATTTATGGGAAGGTCTGGTACATCTGTCTGGGTGGTGATCACGAGAGATATGTCAAACGAAAGAAGTTTGTTATGAAAATGAACAACATAGTGCCTGTGACTTCACCAACAACAACACTGATGAAAAGAATGCTTCAGTGGTATACTGAACCAAGACATATTTATGAAAGCTGGTCGTGGACAAGGAACAAACAATCAATTTCATTGATGAAAGCCACATAGATGTGGTTGTACAGAAGAATGCTAACCTTTACAAAGACATCGAGCAAAAAAATTAAGGAGGTTTTAAAGAAGGCTGCTCATAACGCAAACTGATGAATCTTCATCAGCAACAGGTGATAAATGAAACTATTATTAGCGACGACACCGTAAATATTATTGAACTGAATAACTATCTTTATTTAATGTTTCACAAATTAGTTCAGCGTCATGGGACGACGTTATTTTGGATCCTTTATTTTACACAGTTATTTCTTTTCTTTGCATTGAACCGACAAAGTAGTCAGAAGGAAAATGCGAAAACTGTTAGTGAGAATAACATTATCAAAGACCATTGCAATTTTGTGCATGGATACCGGAAGTGCTATCTATGAGTTTTTCAGAGCAACATCTGCAGCTTGACGGTTAACCCTTTCGCTCTTCTGAGACAATATACTGGCTCATGGTGTGTATAAAGATTACACAAAGCCAGTAGACATTACAATATAAAGGTATCTTTCGGATGTAAAAAAAAAAATATGTAATGGAGTGAAAAGGTTAATTAGACCACCCGAGTGGTTACCGGGAACCAAATTTGGGGTGCAAAGAATAGAGCCACTGTTACCTGCCACGCATGTCGCAAAAGGCGACTAAGGAGGTTTGACTGGTATCGGATGCACGTGTCCTAAACGTGTAGAAGTCTATGCATTTAGATGTGAAATGTTTACACATTCTTGGCAAAGATCAAACATATCACAAAGAGTGATTAAAGAGTGATTTATGACAAAGAGTCATAAAGAACGAAGCAAAGAAGAAGAAGATATTGGTTATATTATAGATAGTATATTGGCTAAGCAACGTATTAAAAAATTCCGTGAGCCAATATATCGACTCAGAACTACGGAAGGGTTAATAATGCATACTCCCGGTCTCTTGCTTTCTGAACAAAAATATTTAATAATATTCCGGTTGACTGATTGTATAGGTTACTGTTAGGTGAACAATAACTAACTATCATCTATTGTCTTTCCCTAGGTGGATGAATATTATCCATATAAGGGAAGACTGTAGTAAAACTATGTAGCAATGGCGAAACACGTAATAACAAAGTACTTAGTTATCAATCAATCAAGTGCCATGCCTGCCGGCGTAGGCGATCATGTCTCTCCACAACTCTCTTTGCTTGGTGCATGTAATCAGTTCTGACGTCGATATTTTGTCGAACCATGATGTCAGGCCATCCAACATCTTCTCCCTCTGTCTTCCACGATCTCTCCTTCCCTGAATTTTACCTGTAGTCACCAAATGTTCTAAACCTTCTCTTCGCATTATATGCCCGAAGAACCTTGATTGTCGGATTCTTATTCTTTTGATAAGGTTTCTTTGTGTGCAGGCCTGATTTAAAACCTCCACGTTTGTTTTCTTTGCTGTCCATGGAATTCTCAACATTCTTCTGTAAAACCACATCTCTGTGGCTTCCAATGATCGTATTGATTGTTTGTTCAGTGTCCATGATTCGCTGCCATACATAAGAATTGGTTCAATATAGCATTGAGTACTCGTTTTCGCAGTGTCATTGGTAGTGAGTTCACGCATAGTGTGTTCTTCATTTTCATAAAAGCTGCTTTCGTTTGAGCTATTCTACTCCTAATCTCTGTTGTACATCTTCCATCTGGTGTTAAGAATGTTCCTAGATACTTGAATCGATGGACTTGTTTCAGTGTTGTGTTATTTATTTTGATATTGCATGTTGGTGTTTCTTGTTTCTTGGAGACAACCATAACCTCTGTTTTCTTTATATTCATGCTTAATCCTTTCTTTTCACTTTCTCTCACTAGTATGTCTATCAAGTCTTGCAGAATATAAAATAGTTATACAAAATATAAAAACAATAACAATACACAGCAACGTTTCGACCAGAAAACCTTTATCAAGGAACCTTTGCGATATGTTTATGTCGTTGTCTATATGTACTATGCTGTGGAATTTGTCACTCCTGTTGTATCGTTTACTTGATTAAGGTCTTTTGGTCGAAACGTTGCTGTGTATTGTTATTGTTTTGTATTTTGTAAAACTACAGTACTTTGTTATTACGTGCTTCGCCAAGTGGATGATGGAATAGGCTGCCCACTCTTTGCCGTTAAGCGTAGGGGAGGGAGCATTAATTACTAACTAATGTATATTATTCAAGTACAAATTATTGGTACGTTAGTAACGAGTATAGCCAAAGAAAAAGTAACAGTTACTTGAAACATACTAGTTAATTCATTCTGTAAAAGCAGTTTCAAATATGTATTCTATCGTGGTAGAACTTTTATTTTTTCTCCAGCTAGTTTGTTCTGATGATAGAAATCTATTTTTCAAAATGTATTTGCTCAGCAGTAGACGATTAAGTTGGTTGGGGCATGTCAGAAAAATGGAAACTTGTCGCATATCAAAACAAATATTGTTCTGTGAACTTTCGGAGGGGAAGAGACATCAGGGCAGACCACTGCTCAGATATAAAGATGTCTGCAATGCCTCAATGAAAAACTTTTTTATAGGTCCCAGCATTGACGGCTCGTGATCATTGTTGCTGTTGGGCAGCCTTTTTTCCGGATAAATCATGGTTTTGGGATGCTATATTTTAAGTTATAAAATAGTAAATACATGTTATACATTATTTTTGTGGGAAAAACTAGCTGATGACAGAATTGTGTGGAAAGCTAAATTGTGAAAGGGGGCAGAGTCTTTTGAGAAGAGACGTATGTACGTGCTGAACGACAAGAGAGAAGAGCAAAAACTCAGAAGTTGTCACAGTAAAACACTAGGCCAATTGAACTTCTGTAAAGACGAAACGTCTGTATCACTTACCATATATATTTTTTAAATCGATGATGGGTACTGAAGTACATACATTTGATCATGTTCAGGTAGTGGATACACGTCCGCTTTGTCATCTTGACCCGTTACTTCTTTTGATTTCGTTACTAGCTGTGATTAAATAAATATAAATCAATGTTTGCTGTATATTTTATATTTTTTGCCTTTGGTACATAGTTTTACTGCAGTCTTTCATTGTAAATAGGGATGCCGTCCTCACTACTTTTGTGCATGGGTAGTAATTGTAAGGCAATGTAATTTTTAAATCATGCTGTAGATATGAACTATTCAGCTCGAGGTGTTTACTTTAAAAGTAAATCACATGGAGTTCAAAACTTCATTAGTTACTAAGATTCAAATTGGTGGTACTACAAATGTGACACCAGAAATTATTGTCAAACCCGTCTCAGCAGATGACGATATGTGATATAGCTTTGTTACGAATATGTTGAGCCAGTGGCGGTTTGCGATCATTTTTGTTGATGGGGCCAGACCCTTTTTTCAGGATAAATCATGGTTTTTGGTTGCTATAATTTAATTTATAAAATAATAAATACACGTTATACATTATTTTTGGTGGGGCCTGGCGCCACTATCCCTTAATAACGAGCCGCCACTGTGTTGAGCTTAAGACTGCGAACTATTAACTCATCATCATCAGGTGCCGTGCCGGCTGGTGTAGACGATCATGGATCTCCACAAATCTCTATCTTTGGTGTTTGCTATCAATTCAGATGTTGATACTCTACTGTGCCATGAAGTCAGGCTATCCAAATATTTCTCTCTTTGTCTTCCTCTGTTTCGTCTACCCTCGATTTTACCAGTTGTCACAATGTGTCCTAAACCTCCCCTCCTCATCACATGCCCAAACAATGATGAACTATTAACTAGGTCATGATAATAAAGCGGAATTAGGGAGGGGGCGTGGGTGAGTAGTTTTTTCTACACTACACAATAAACGATCACTGCTAATTTCAATGTCTGATCACGTGTACTCGCACTATTTAGAACATTTAGATTGCATGCACGTTATTCAACAGAGAAGAGTACATGCTACAACATTTATTCAGTTTAGCTGTTCTTAATTATTCCTTATACACTAAGTATTCCTTATACCCACCACCACTGCCAATTTCAGTATCCATTCACAATTGCTATAGAGCACGGTATCACAACGCGCCCTCTCTTACATGCACTGATATCAGTATGACATTGTTTCAAATAAAACGTTAACAAATCACGTGATTGTTTGGTCGGGTTTACCATTCAGGCTCCAGAGTAGAGAGAAATTAAACTTGTATTATTGAGAGCTCTTTATTAAATTATGTTAATATAACATTATGGACTTTTAGAATTTCAGTTATTATTCGTTTAATATTTATATATATATATATATATAAATGATACTATGTATATAATATCCTTTGTTTGTATGTGTTTTACTCCATGTCCAACATGCCTTACAATCTTCAATGCCTTCAATGACATCAAAGGTAAAAATGTGAGAAAGACTTGATGTGAGAAATGACTTGAACGTAACCGTAACAGAAGCAAGGTATTCATCTCTTTCTACTACTAGCCATGTTAGGACAAATATCACTTTATAAGTTGCCGCTATGGTCTCCATGGTAAAACCATCAGTGACACATAATCAATGTACCATGCCTAGACTATGGACTTGTTCATATCCGCACCATGCGGACGCCAAGCTCATCTATTTAATGTAAGGGTATTTATAATAACACACTGTGTGCTTTCTCATATTGTAGCAAGAGAATACTTGTTTATTGTCTATTTATTTGTCTCATTGCAAGAAACTGCATTAAAAGTTCTACGGAGATCTACGACTTACGTCATGTTCGTGAACGATTCAATTTGATGCGTTTACTTGGTACCTAATTCACGTGGAGTTCAAGATTTCATTTGCTACTAAGTTTAATTAAGCTGTGTAGATTTACATAAGTTTGACAAAGGAGAAAATACTTCTGAAGCAGTCCAACGAAGAGATGTGGGTAGTATAATTTCACTATAACGTGACAGTAACAGAGAGGGCACTTGTAGCTAATAGATCTGAACACATTATTTATATTAAGTTAGTTCCTATCAAAGCAGAAATCTGAGGAATAATAATCTGGATTTGGTACTAATCAATCACACGTATCTGTAATTTGTTTTAATTGACGGTATTGCTTCGTATTTCTTCTTCTGTTTTTTCTTATTTCTGTTATATTTTTGTGGGCTATCCTATTTTCTTGCTTTGCTATTCCCTGTGCCTTTTTTCTATATTGTCTGTTGTATTACCTCTAGTGTATCGTTTGCAATCCACTCATTCTTTCTTTCTTGTCTTTGTGGTACTATATCTTTGGCTAACGACAACCGAATATATCTAGCATGTGTGATCAACTCTTCTGGTGGCATCTCTTCTATGCCTGTCATCAGTATTTCAAATTTGTTCCTTACTTCCACTCCATATTCCTCGTGTATGTTTTAGCGTATAAATATACTCATTTTAGTTGTTTCTTTAATTTTCAGAATTAACATTTTATCATCACCATTACTAGCTCGTGGTCACTTCCATAATCTCCACTAGGTAGGGTTTTGGCTACTGTTATATTTGATTTCCATCTCTGTTGTATTATTGTAAAGTATATTTGATTTTTAGTATTTCCCTCCGGTGATGTCCAAGTATATAAACTTGAAGGATGTTGCTGAAACATTTAGTTTGCGAGTACCAGACCATTTTCGGCACAAAAAGTTATATGTTTTCTACCTCTGCCTCGTTTCAATTTTCTATGCTGTGTTTTCCTACTATTCGTTTGTCTTGTCTTGTTCTATCTTTGCCAACTTTGGCATTGGAATCTCCCATTATTATTAAGATTTTACGTTTGCTTATTTTTTCAACTGTTTCAGGAGAATGTTACAAAATACATAAGGGATACACCATGTGTGGCGATGAGCTTTATCCTGGATTTTCCAACTATGGATAATCATAGACTCAAGATAGCTAGAGCACGTGCCTATCTCAAAATAAGTGCTAAAAAGGATCACCCATTGCACGAGCAGCTCAGCACCACTGATATAATCGGTTGAAGCGGGGCAAGTCATGGGTTGGCCATGCTGCAGAGACTGTTCAGCTGGTCTGCAGGCTCAACAATATTGACTATGGAGAAAAATGTTGCCCTCAATATTCCAACACATTTCTGATCATCATTAAATTTGATAAAAGTTGCAGAGAGGAAATCCGTGGCGTTGGATGCAGACGCCAAAGCCACCATCGATGAAAACAGGCAATGCAGACTACGTTGTGATTTACACGGATGGATCGGTAGTTCGTCACGAAAAGTCTGCATGGGCCTTCTCTGCAAGCTCATGTGGCAGAATGGTCAAGGAAGCCAGTAGTGCATTTAGTATGACAACAAGCAGCATGACAATGGTGGTACTAGCGTTGACCAATGCACTACTCTGGCTAGAGTCATAACCTACTCGCATGCGTGCATTTTGAGTGACTCATTGAGTATGATCCGAAAGGTGGAGGCCAGTAGGGTGAGCAGGCAATGGACTGAATCACTGCAGGCGTCAACAATTTGCAGAATTACACTTGTCTTCGTTCCGGGGCACATGGGTGTCATTGGCAATGAGAGAGCAGACAGACTGACTGGCTCTACCGCTATATCAGAGGGCCAGCCAATGGACAGAGCTGACATCTTGAACGCCCTCATAGAGTGTTACCGCAGATAGGATTTTCATCTAAACCAATCCACGTCAACTACTAGATTGCGGGAACTGGGTTTGAAGATTGGTGTGGCAAGAAAAGAACAGTACGACAAGTATACGAGTAGGCTCATCAATCAAAATCGAACTGGTACGGTCAGTCGCTGGACGCTGTTGGCGAGTTTGCGAAGGATATCGGAGCACTTATGGACATGTCATTGTTTTACATGTTATTATATCTCTACAATCACTTCTGCAAAAGATGAACTGAATCGGTTTGAACTGAATACACAAACATCGGAATTTGCGGTTACATGTAGATCCTGCTAAGATGTGATGTAGTAATTGTATCTTGTCTGGCCTTTTTAGATGAAGTGTGACAAGAGAAAGCAATGTCACAACAAAGAATCTAACGCCCCTCTTTTATTTGCCCAACTTCGAAATTCCATCCATTGTCTCTCAAAACTCTAATAATACCTTGATCATATTGTACATACTTCTATTTAATTTGATTGTTTTTGTGTTTTTGTTGTTGGTGAAGGGGGTGATCTCTGTGGAGTAGAGGTTAGGTGCTCGTCTCTATTGATAAAGGTATCAGGTTCGCTCCCTCGTGGAGTCATCTGTATAATTTTTCAAAATACTCACAAAATAGATGAGACTGCAGTAAAACTATTTGATTGGCAAAACACGTATTCACAAAGCACTGTAGTTTTACAAATTACAAAAACAATGACAAAATACAGCAACGTTTCGACCAACAAGGCCTTTATCAAGCAAACGAACAACAGGAGTGACAAATTTAAAAAAACAAATGGACGACCAAAAACAAACGTTTCTGATGAAAATCTGGAAATAAAAACGAAAAACTGGGAATAAAAACGAATAACGAAATAAATGTAACACAAAAAACAGACATAAAACTAGAAATAGAACGGAAGAGAAACAATGAAAAATCTAGTAAATATATAACTTGAATACATGCAACATATACCCATATAGATTACAAGGCATGGAAGAGAAAGTATTAAGAAGCATAGCAATGTAGTACGTTAAGCCCACGTGGTCGCAAGGTACCATACAAAGAAATCAACCGATTCTCCAGAGCAAATCGACTGCGATAATCCGAGGAACACGATCGGATGGCTGTGACCTGGACATCGTGAGCTCCTAAATGGCCAGTATCATTGAAATGGGTGGCTACAGGGTCACAGAGCCTTGGCGTATAATTTTCAGAGATTCCTGATCTCAGTGTAGGTGAGATCGAGTTCCTAGTCCTATCAGAGACGGACGGTTAAACGTAGTTCCGTGTTAAACTTGAGTACGCAAATGAACACTTGGCAGTAAAAAAATCAAGAAGGACAGGCTGGAAAGCCGCTGACCGGTCAAATGCATTAAAAAAGATTTAAAATTAAATTTCTGCAAAAATGTGTTCATCTTCAAAATTGCATCGGGGACCATCGCCTGTGCTACGGAGTTCGTGCACTGTAGCTGAGATCTTCCTCTGTAAGAAAGAGATCGGAGCACACATGGTTACTCACCGAAGTACAATGATTATGATCCTACCAATCAATCAATCAAAGAATCAATCACTCATTATGATTTATATTATAATGAGCATATTGCTATTTGCAAGTCTGATATTTGATGGATACCATGCCTTGTGAACAGATCTGGAAAAATATGGGTTTAATCATGTCTTAATGATCATCATCTTTGTTAATGTGATCTACAGCATCTAAAGGCGAAGACTTGCTGGGTGTTATCCTATATGGCTCGGTTCTTCTCCACAGAAATGACACTCCACCTGCCGACATGATTGTACAAAGCACTAACTCCGTAGTTACGGCAACAATCGTATAAATCATTGAAATGAGTGCACTGAAACATGGCCCGTTAACACAGAACTTTGCGAGAAGCTGTACGGAAAAACGGAGTCCCTAAAAACAACCGTACAATTCATGATAAAATTTGGTTCATCGGTCTAGGACAGAGAGAAAGAGATAGAGAGAAATAAATGAACTCATGAACCGCAATATGCAGTCCCGATTCGAACTCACGACTTTGAGTACGCAGAGAAATGGCTTAACCGCTTGACATAGAAAACTGAAAACAAACCAACATACTGTATAAGAAACTGAACATTTTACGACTGAATAATATTTTCAGGATGTCGTCAGACACATATTTGTTTTAGTTTCCAGGGAAGTAATAATGGAAAAATATAATATGTTTAGAACTAAGTGTAATCTAGATCACGTCCCCTTCGAAATAAAATGTATTTTTTGTGTAATTCTTATAGTTATATGTGCAACACATAAAAACAAAGTAATGTAGTTTTACAAAATACACAAACAAGATACATCATTGTTTTGACCACAAGGATACAACACAAGAGAACTTTTCTCGTTTGTATGACGATGAAAATAAACATTATAATTTGTACTAGATAATGTGTAATAAAATACTTTTATTGGCGCGGATGTTACGTTATAACCTGTGCTATTAGCACGTTGGATGGTATGCATGAATCATATTAGCACGTTGGATGGTATGCATGAATCATATTAGCGCGTTGGATGGTATGCATGAATCATATTAGCACGTTGGATGGTATGCATGAATCATATTTACGATCTGATTTTTAAAAACGCCTTATTTTTTTTAAATAATGACTACAAACTGAGCACATAAAAAATAACAACTGAGCACATGACAAAATAATTATTTAAAAATGAGCACATAAAAACTTAACAACCGAGTACATTTTAATAAAAAATAAATATTAAAACTGAGGGCACGAAAAAATAAGGATTTAAAGCTAAACACATTTTACAAAACAATATTGATTTAAAATTAAACACATATTAAGTAACAACTGAATGCTTAAAAATAATCAGATGTCAAATAATGATTAAAAAAACTGTCCAGATAACAAAATAATGATTAAATTGGTTATTGGTTACTAAACTGACGTCATTACACTCCGGGCAGACCCATAGGTGCTCAGTCTCCCCAACAGATATCGAAGAGTATGCATACTGATGGTTCATGTGGCTCGCTGATTAAACACACCTCTCACTCTGCCTCTTAGGCATCCAGTTCGACTTGAACAACGGGTAACTTCAAACTGCCTAAATCGCTTGATCGATTCAACATCTATTGTAGTGTCCTCATCCAACAGACAGTCGCGAAGAGACCGAAGAATATCCCCTTATCCGTATAATAAATACCCATAAATAATGATTAAAACCTTAGAACACTAAAACAATGATTAAAATCTGAGAACAATAAAAATTAATGAAAAAAACCTGAGAACACTAAAACATAGTAATTAAAACACGCACGAGTGGTTACCGGGGCCCAAATTTGGGGTGTAAAGAATAGAACCACTGTTACCTGCCGTGCATGTCGTAAGAGTCGACTAACGAAGTTTTGCTGAAATCGGAAGCACGTGTCCTAAACGTGAAGAAGTCTATGCATTTAGGGGCCTATCAAACCAATGTGCAACGTATACACCTTCTTGGTGAAGATCAAACGTATCACAAAGCTTGATTAAAATTGGTCGTAAAGACCGAACGCAAAGAAGAAGAAGGAGTGATTAAAACCTAAGAACACTAAACAAAATAGCGAATAAAACCTGAGAATACTAAAACTATAATGACCAAAAACTGAGCAGATGGAAAATAATGATTGAAAACTGATATGATAAAAATAATGATTAAAAACTAAGATGATTATATATATACTCATATCGAAAAAGGGTGGAGAATGCAGTAAAACTTGGATTGTTTGCTTGATAAAGACCTTTTGGTCGAAACGTTGCTGTTTATCGTCACTGTTTCTGTATTTTGTAAAACTATAGTACTTTGTTTTTACGTGTTTAGCTATATACTCATAGCAGATTTTAAAAATCACTGATTAAAACCTGAGCACATTTAAAAAATAATGATTAAAAACTGACACACTTTTTAAAAAAAAAGTAATAATTAAAAGCTTAACAAACCTATATTTTTTTTTTGGTTTCGTTCACCCGCTGTCAGTTCAGACGGAAGAAATGACGCCTGGTATTACGCTTCTGACTGAGTTTTGCGCGAGGACTGCTTACCATTTTTCTGGTGTCCCTCGCCATGCGGTGAGCCTTCGCCTTTTTCAAAGGTTCTTGAAGATTAAATCCTTCGAGTGTGAGTGTTACAGGAAACCTTTTGTCCACAAAACACTTGCCTTAAGTCCCGGTACCATCGGTACTTTTACGACCGGTGTTGATTAGTGAGGTGCGATTTCTCTATCGGATTTCCTGCTTTTGGTAAGGTCGTTCCGTACACGTCGTACGATAACACTCTTTAATGATCTTCTGATGCCGTATATTTGGGCCTGGATGTACGGCAAAGAGCATTTACTACTTTTCTGACTGGGTGAGGTCGTTTCAGTTTAGAAGCATTCTCAACTATTCTAGGGCTAGCCATTGAACCGGTCACCTTTCCTGCACTCATTTCTCTTTAACGATAAGTTTTCTCCGTATGTTTGGGCGTTATGATCTTTTCCTAAGAGTATGTCTACAATATACGCTCTTTCTGACTATTTGTGGTCGTTCCAGATTAGTAACATTCTCAGTCATTGAAGATACATCTGCTTGTTGAAACAACGATCATTAATTGACTGTTTAATTGGCCTTTTTATGATCTGGGCCATAGTGTTTGGACTTCATCTTACTCTGTGTAGGATGATTGGCGTTTCGAAAAGTATCGCCCTTCGTCAATGCTTTAGTTTGTACCAGTCAAGCCTTTACATTATCGGCCTTACTTTTCTACCCCAGGTGAGTTTATTCCTGAATATGAGTATTCTCAGCCATTTAGGGGCGCGTTTAGGCACTGGGCAATTTACAATGTCTACTCTGCATTTTCACTGTCGACGGGAAACACTGGACTGGGACTGCGCACATGTATTTTAGAGGATAGTTTCATTCGGCGCTAGCAACGTAACTAAAATTTTGGACTCGCCAACATCCCCCACCCTAGTTTCTCTAGGGATGTTAGTTGTTAGTGCAACAGTACCTTGCTCGTTTTTCACAGGAGGACATATTCGTTTGGTACTAGAACGCAACTTTAGGATTTGCGCTCGGCCAACCTTACCCAATAAATGCATTTGTGCTTGGCCTCTGATAAGGAGTTTGCTGCAATCATCCCTGGTGTCGTCACGATACTTTTTCAGTGTTCTCAGAGACACTTACCGAGAGCTGGAAATCGTATTGAGGTCATTGACTCGTTGCACATCGTTCTCATGGATTCTTGGCCCACAGCTGGCAATTATAGCGCGGCCATTGACTCCGGAGGAGTTAGTATTTATTCACAGAGAACTCCTACGCTATTATTTCCTTCGTTTGCTTTGCATTTGATCAGACGTCGGCCAGGAGATGTGAGCATTTTTTTCAGGATTTTTGACCTGTATGACAGTTATGTGCTTTAACTACTACAAGTACCTATAGCTCTACCTCGATCCCTAACCGCTTATCCAGACAAGACCATCTGTCCGCTTCCAGGGTCACCACGTGAAAGTGGGATTGGATCTTGATTAGTGCCATCTCACTAATCCTGGCTCCACTTTGTGCCTATGACTGCGCCTTTGACCCCACAAAAATAGATAAATTAGTTATCTTTTATCATCGTCATCATCAGTTGCCGCCTCCACATCGAAGATTGACTGCAATTGACCTCCAACATCTGTATTTTTTCTTGATGTTGCACTCTGCCAAACTCTAATATTTTCTATCTCTTGATGTTTCACTATCACTTCTGTCTTGGTCTTTCTATTGCTCTCCATCCTTCAACTTTCCTCTCTAATAAAGTTTTGATCAATGTGTCCTGTCTCGTTACGTTTCCGAAGTATGTCGGTTTGAAAAAAAGTTTCTGTAATAATTGGTTCTTCATTATTACGAATTTCTCTAAATGTTCTTTATTTGTCTATTTTCCAGTACACGAAACACCGCTTATTAGTTTGAATATCCTCATCTCAAAATCATGAATTATGTCTTCCAAATGTTTGTTACCATATAGCAGCTACCATACAAGATCTCCAACTGCTAGCAACGAACCGTATCACATGGAGATCTAACAACTCTGTCCTATGTGCCGCCTTTGGCACGAAAGGAACAAACTAACTAACTAACTATAGTCTGTCCATTAATTCGTGAGCACGTTTGAAATTGATTTTCTCGAAAACTACCTGTTGGATCTCAGTGATTTTTGCATGCAGCCTTAGAATATCCATGACGCTAAAATAAAGCTAACCAGTAGTCCATAGATGCTACAGATTTTGCACATCGGCGAATTCCTTTGATCTTTTATGACAATTGCAAATACGGGGGCTCAAATTTTAGATTTTACAGTAATCCTTAGAATTTGTCCATGTCAATTCTATTCATAGGTGTATCTCCATATTAACTTGATAGGTCAAGTAATTAAGTGTTTTGCCCTTTATGTGCAATCGTGAACTTGGATACAATATGCAACAGTTAGTCCTCCCTTCGGTCACCATTAGACCCCAGGGTGTCTTAACTTCACCACAAATTGTATGATGGTAGACGCATTTGGATATGGAAATGTATACGTTGCTATTTCTCAGTCTGTAATCAAAATATGATTTGTATCATCCCGAATCTGACGATTCCATGAGGTTGATAATTGTTACTGGCTGGACAAATTGTAATCCATCTCGGTGCCAGTACTCGTCTTCCTCTCGAGCACATGTTCAACACACTTCTTCCAGAACTGCATGTCTATCATTGAGAGGGACTCACGTGTCAGAACTTCAACATCACACATTTTAAACGTCCTGTTCTGTTCGGCAACTTGCCCTTTACTTTAGCCCAGACAAGCTCTATCGGATTGAGGTGAGCATGATATGGAGGTAGTCGCAAAGACGTGTGACCGTATTCCGCAATGATTTTGTCAATATGAAACACCTTTGTCTTATTTGTCATCCTCACCAGGTGCAACAACTCGGGTTTCAAATATGTATCATCGAAGCTGACATTTTCCTTAGCAAGCCAAGTCCTAATTTGATCTTTTGTATTTGATGGAGTTGGTACTTTGTCTTCCGCTGATACTGCGTTGTGATAGGATGCATTATCCATTACCAAGCATGATGGTCTGTTTAGAATTGGAAGTAGATCTTTCTCCATCCAGTGCCTGAAAATATGTCCATTCATTTCGGTGTGGTAGTCCCTACCGTCGGTACCTTTTGATTGGAAAATAAGTCCAGCGTCATGGACAAGACCTTCTTCACTGCTTCCTGCATGTGTTAGTATAATACGCTGGCCTTTGCTGCTTGGTATTTTCTTTTCTGTTCACCGTCTACTGATTGCCATTCTTTAGCATTGGTGTGGTGAGCATTGACCCAGGATTCGTCCAAATATACAATAGCATAGCCTTGCCTCCGCCGCTCACGGATCTGCCTCAGGTATTTACTTCGGGCAGCAATTAAATGTGGCTTTTCACAAATAATATTCCTGCCGCCTATAGTTTTACTGAAGGTGAAGCCGGCGGCTCTTACAATTTTCCATAGAGTACTTTTAGAAATGTCTATGCTGCAATCTGATTGCAGCTTTAATTTCAGTTTCCTGAGAGTAACAAGTTGATTTGTCGCAAACATTTTCAAGAGCTCCCGTCTTATGACATCTATGTTAAAGTCGTCAATTGTTCTTTTCCTTCCTTGCTTGACATTAGTGCACTTTGTGTCCTGTTTAATCCATCGGGAAAAGGATTCTCTATTCAGACCAATCGCCAGTTGCGTTCGTTTCTCAGGGTTATGAATATCGCAATATAGATGACCTCTCTTAGATTCCCTACGGAAGTGTTGGTATAGTAAAACTGTAACCTTTTGCATTGTTATAAATGTGCACTTCAGACTCATTATGAATGTGATATCAATGTCAGTTTTGATAAGCCAACAAATATGATACAATAGCTTCATACAAATAGCGAGATACACCTATAACTATACAACGGTATCCCAATTATAACGTCATATGCTTTCCGCTTTCAAAGTCGACTGGGTTAGGTGCACGGGAATTCGTGAAATTGATGTTTACTCACGATATTTAAATGTTACCATAATGTATTTTTTTAGAACAACGCGTCTGCGTACCGTAGATCTGTTACTATTGTGTACAATCCGGTGAGGTTGATTTTAATATAACCTGAAGAAGAAATTTTTCAAACTACATCAAATTTTCTTGGAAAAAATATTTTCTAGCGTCATGGATATTCTAAGGCTGCTTGAAAAAAATCACTGAGATCCAACAGGTAGTTTTCGAGAAAATCAATTTCAAACGTGCTCACGAATTAATGGACAGACTATAACTAAATGTTCGTGCATTTGTTATTTTTCTCAACCATACAAAACACATAATAAATACAGCATTTGATAAACATCATCATTATCTTATCTATTATTTGATTAGGTATTAGTCACTTGATCATGTAACTGAATATTATTTGCGCCATTCTTATTCTTTTTGTAAAATCGTTTTCACATCCTTTGACGTCTGTAATCATCTAATATATATATAAGAAAAAAGATCAATGGAATTGTATGTATATCCCAATTGTTTGAAGTTTACTGTACATCCAATGAACTTGAAATTTGGCAAGAGTGTAGTTGGAAAAGATATGAAGAGGAAAAATTAAAAACTGAACTATTTGTTCATTTTATAACCATATTCCAACTAAACACACATGGTCATTCTGTGCAGAAAGCGTCGAAGTGTATATCAGTGTTTTCACACGTTCGCGGTCACGTGATGCGCAAAGCGATCATATTGTTATAGTCCGGTGACGTCTTTCGCACATCACACGAATACTAACATATTTATTGGTATTTGAACATATCAGTTCTCTAGACGAATGCATAAGATGCTCAACTGCTATCCTGAAGACAACATGATCAAACTCATGCTCGGCCAATGAGTTTAAGTGGGCTCGGAAGATCTGCGGAAACGGATAACAAATGTAACTCTAAAAGTGGTGAAATATTACAACTAGATTTACACTAATTAAACTTTCACGGGAACGGAAATTCTGTTGTATCAGGTTGTACTGGCAATCTGAATAAGGGACATTTTAATCTTATGTGGCCAACCGACATAGTTTTCACACTTTCATAGAAACAAAACGGATTGTTTTTAATGGAGAAGAAGCAGATTTTGAAGCAAAGTTGCATGTTTCTCTAAGGGACTTTACAAATATATTTAAACTAAATTCCCCGTGCGAAGAACGGGTAAACTGCTATTGTGTTATAAATCTAAGATATTTTTACTTGCTTAACTAGTAACTAGTTTGTAATTTGATATTAATTTTTGGCATCTACCATTTGGTGCTGAGAGTCATACTATTCGTCTTATTGATGTCAGTACCCAGTCGATACTCATCCTGTTGTTGATGTATATTTCAGATTTTAATTGACTGGTAATTATTGTAAGAGTTTAGCTTAATAAGATCCGATCGCAACTTTAGGTCTCTGATCGCAACTTTAGGTCTCGTCTAAATCTCGTCGTATGTACGACAACTAGAATATGGCCACTGAAAAAGACATGTCAAATCAAAATTACTCAGTAAAAAATACTTTAAAACGTTACATACACACCATGGATTGATCAGTGAGCTAGACTTTCTACGCCGTAGCGAGATGGCATACAATGTCCCTTGATTATTTTCTAACTATTTCTTATCTGCCTGATCCAGTCCTATATATTTTTGTGTCATCTGTAAAGGCAATGTGCAAGACATCTAGTTTAGCTGAATGTTGGCTATATTTGAAGAGTAGGTTGAACATCACGAATTACAGGATAAAACCATGTGATAATCACCGGTATATACTTATATAACATGATCTGCATGTTCCCAAACATACGGTAACGGCCGCTCCATCAAAGACGCACCTATCCATTTCACTAACCAAGGATTCAGTGAATATTTTAACAAAGAGAGTATTGTGATTGAAATGTCCACTGTGTTATATGAATCCTCCAAGACCATGACCAGACGATAGCATGCAGAAAGGAGGTGGTCTATCGTCAAGTGATAGATTACCTTTCCGACCACTACATTCTCCAGTAATTTGCAGTATACATTTTGCAATATGAGCACGGGTTAGCTGCAAAGCAATATATGATGTCTCCCATGTTTATGGCCTTGTTATAAATAGCAATAGAGCCAATGGTCATATACCGCATCATTTGGTATACTGTAGTTGAAATTCATCATAACTGTAGTAGTACCAGTCTCGTCAAACTGTTTGATGTGATGATACTGAACACCACCATGCCATGACATAGAGCAGTGCTACTGATGGCTGTTAGAACATTTGTGGGAAGAGCGACAACAAACAGTATGTACCAGAAGACAGAAAATTAGACATAACGCCACAAACCACTATCTTTGGTTTTCTCTATGGAAGCTGCATCGTTCAAGCTAAAATCAGACACCTCTCCCAGACTCCTGAACACATTACATACACACAATATGCTTGGTGGTTGGAAAAATCTATGCCGACGTCAGGATACAATGGTTGAAGAGAAAATGGTCGGCATATCACAGCAGATACTGAGAGTGGTGTTAAGTATTTTTTTAAAACCCAACCCATTAACGAATGAAGTGTTACACATATGTAGAGATGGCTATTTTTTAAATGTGTTTATAATTAGGAAGACATTGTCATTCTTTCCGAACAGAGTAGTTTCAGGGCTGTGAATCTCACTCGCTGACCAGATTAAAAGAGATGGGTGTCAATATTGGTGCAGCCCGAAAATAACGACATACTAAATATGCAAAGAGATTGATTAATCAATATCGAACTGGCGTGTTGGGTCGCTGTTGGATTTGCTGAGGCGGAGATCGGAGCACCTATGGACATGTCCGAGTGCTATGATGATAATCCTCATATAACTGATAACTGTCATTATGTTAAGGAACATTGAGTTATTTCTGGCATCGATGTCCTTCTGATCAACACTTCGTTCGAGAAGTTACAAACTTAGCGAAAAATCATCATCACTATAGAATACATTTAGAGACTCATGGAAAGAGAATGACATACGTTAATACAAGAGAATACAGAGGTGACGTAGACACAACTGGACCAGTAAATAGCCAGCAAGGTAACAGGATACTAAATAGTCTGGTTATAAATAGAGAACAAAAAGGTTTCAAAAGTAACTTTCTGAAAACGAATGTGTCGAACGGAACTACGTAAATATTGGATCATCGATGTAACATTTTTACACAACGTAACAAAGAAATGTTGAAGGCGGTGGTCTCTGTGAGGATGCGACTAAACATTTGCTTTGTGTTCTGATGGTTGTGTGATCGAATCCAGACCGCTATACTATGTACATAAATGCATTGTGTTCTCGTCGAAACCGTGTAATTCTTATATATCGTTACAATGCTCATGAGTTATACAATACTCTCGAAATATATCATACGATTTCTACAGGGATTTCTACACCTATCCAAACAGGGACAACATGTTCTCTGAAGCTACTCCAACTTGTTGGTTTCATCCTTTTTTGTTTTCGATTTTCGTATTTGCTTCAATAAGTCATATATTCAATTCAAGTTTCATTCAATGAAGAGAGCACGCATACACAACAATTGAATGTAAATTTGATAAGCCGGATCTACAACTGTCTAGCAAATCTGTGAGTTCTTGATACAGAAATACTAACCGAGTTCTGACAAGTTGTTATGATTTTTCTTTAGTCGTCCACGTATCAGCTGAAACTTGTTTAATAGCAATACCAGTGTTGATGACACATATGTGGTAAACATAGAATGAGAGAATGTACGCAAGAGATAGAATGCGGGTGTATATATACGAATAAGGTGGCATTGTCGTACAGAAACAGTCAATCCTTCGACTTTAAAACCCTTTAAACCCTTTAGACAAATCATGTGCTTGCAAGTTTACAAAATGTTGAACAGGAAATAAATAAACAATAAATCGGAAGTTGCATTGTTTACCATCTTCTTGATTTAATTATATAGAAGGTTTAATCTGAAAACTAACATATCCAAATGTGCCTACACTTAATCAGACAGCATTACATGAAGAAGGAAAGACGAGTAAATTAGAAAGCAAGATAGTGAAGACAGCGAGGAACAAATGTGATATACAATCACATAGGATGAGATTTTAGAATGTTGAAGAATCATCTTGGTTTTTTCTTTTTATGTTAGTAAAAAAAACAGCAAACATAGTACATCAGGAAATAAGAAGAACAGCAAACATAGTACATCAGGAAATAAGAAGAACAGCAAACATAGTACATCAGGAAATAAGAAGAACAGCAAACATAGTACATCAGGAAATAAGAAGAACAGCAAACATAGTACATCAGGAAATAAGAAGAACAGCAAACATAGTACATCAGGAAATAAGAAGAACAGCAAACATAGTACATCAGGAAATAAGAAGAACAGCAAACATAGTACATCAGGAAATAAGAAGAACAGCAAACATAGTACATCAGGAAATAAGAAGACAGAAAATGTACATCAGAAATAAGAACAGCAAACATAGTACATCAGAATAAGAGAACAGCAAACATAGTACATCAGGAAATAAGAAGAACAGCAAACATAGTACATCAGGAAATAAGAAGAACATCAAACATAGTACATCAGGAAATAAGAAGAACAGCAAACATAGTACATCAGGAAATAAGAAGAACAGCAAACATAGTACATCAGGAAATAAGAAGAACAGCAAACATAGTACATCAGGAAATAAGAAGAACAGCAAACATAGTACATCAGGAAATAAGAAGAACAGCAAACATAGTACATCAGGAAATAAGAAGAACAGCAAACATATTACATCAGGAAATAAGAAGAACAGCAAACATAGTACATCAGGAAATAAGAAGAACAGCAAACATAGTACATCAGGAAATAAGAAGAACAGCAAACATAGTACATCAGGAAATAAGAAGAACATCAAACATAGTACATCAGGAAATAAGAAGAACAGCAAACATAGTACATCAGGAAATAAGAAGAACAGCAAACATAGTACATCAGGAAATAAGAAGAACAGCAAACATAGTACATCAGGAAATAAGAAGAACAGCAAACATAGTACATCAGGAAATAAGAAGAACAGCAAACATAGTACATCAGGAAATAAGAGAATTTTGTTTTTAAGATTTATTAAGAACAGGGTTTGAACCCACAAGAAAAGAATAAAGCCGAATATAGACTAAGCTCATTAGTATAGAATAGAATTTAGACTAAGCTCATTAGTATAGAATAGAATTTAGACTAAGATCATTAGTATAGAATAGAATTTAGACTAAGCTCATTAGTATAGAATAGAATATAGACTAAGCTCATTAGTATAGAATAGAATTTAGACTAAGCTCATTAGTATAGAATAGAATATAGACTAAGCTCATTAGTATAGAATAGAATTTAGACTAAGCTCATTAGTATAGAATATAATTTAGACTAAGCTCGTTAGTATAGAATAGAATTTAGACTAAGCTCATTAGTATATAATAGAATATAGACTAAGCTCATTAGTATAGAATAGAATTTAGACTAAGCTCATTAGTATAGAATATAATTTAGACTAAGCTCATTAGTATAGAATATAATTTAGACTAAGCTCATTAGTATAGAATAGAATTTAGACTAAGCTCATTAGTATAGAATAGAATTTAGACTAAGCTCATTAGTATAGAATAGAATTTAGACTAAGCTCATTAGTATAGAATAGAATTTAGACTAAGCTCATTAGTATAGAATAGAATTTAGACTAAGCTCATTAGTATAGAATAGAATTTAGACTAAGCTCATTAGTATAGAATAGAATTTAGACTAAGCTCATTAGTATAGAATATAATTTAGACTAAGCTCATTAGTATAGAATATAATTTAGACTAAGCTCATTAGTATAGAATAGAATTTAGACTAAGCTCATTAGTATAGAATAGAATATACTGCAATAATGTGGACAACAATAGAAAATGACTACAAGACTTGAATAGTCAACACATATCTATAAGATTCAATCATTTGTTTTTTAATACGAGCTATGTCAAGCAAGACTTGTTAAGATAGTGTTTTTTCTTCCCTTGGTTAGAGATAGTTTTCTGTCAATGGTTGAACTGTGTTCAATTCCAGGTATAGCTTGATTAATTAGTGCTGTTACTCAATGTAGATGTGCTCTCTTCCACACCAATAAGCTCGATTTTGACATTGGCTTTGTCAGTCCTGCAGTAAAAATCATTTAAAGATGGTCGATCCCTCACAATGACAATAATATTAAGCCAATAAATTTGCAAGTCTGAAAACTCTTTGTCTGACTGTGAAAGAGAGAAATATAAATAACTGTGACTGACAACCGAAAGAACTATAC
Source organism: Arion vulgaris (assembly GCA_020796225.1). Lineage (NCBI taxonomy): Eukaryota > Metazoa > Mollusca > Gastropoda > Stylommatophora > Arionidae > Arion > Arion vulgaris. The sequence continues at coordinate 23,341,980 of CM036768.1, forward strand.
GTAATATTGGTACATTCAGTCTCTAAATAATACAAAATGAATTCTTGCAACAAAAAAGAAACTCTTCAAATTGCAGAATAAAGAAGAAGATATATTCTATTAGAACAGTAACATATGAGTTTAGACCATCTCTGGGGTGAAAAAGCGCATGAGGTGGTGTGCCAGGAGTAGTGAGCAGGCACTAAATCAAGACCCTGTCCTCTACCTCCTCGTGGTGACCCTGGAAACAGATTTTGGTTCCGGTCTGGCTAATGGGGCAGGGATCGGGGAGAACTACTGGTAGTGGTAGTGGTGCAAGTACGAAAAAAGAAATGCAGGTCCATACGAACAAAATGCACTAGTCTCCTGGCCGATGTCCAACAAAATATTGCCCAAATTCCCGAACAAATAGAAGCAGCAGTGAAACGTCTCTGACATAAGCCCCACTCCCCGGAGTAAGGGCCGAAAACAAATCGCCATCCCCGGAGCAGGAGACTCCATACACAAGCTCGACGTGTAAGTCAACGGTCCCGCCACAAGCTACAAGTTTCTCTGCCGATGGGGAGACTAGTAAACATGAGAGGATGAGAGGTGCATCCAATGATGAAACGAGTGCCCACATAGTGCGAAACTCGAAGCCCTGAGAAGAGGGCAGACATTACCAGCTCGGAGGCAAGAATAAATAAGTCAGATACGCAACGGAGAAAAGTCTACCTTCGTGTCGGTACGAGGGAAGATTGCACCTGTCTCCACACCGGTGGCCTAGTGCAGATACATGTTCTGGGCATGGTTTGCCGAATGTTGCGTTTTAGTGCATAACGAAACTACCCTCTCTGGGAAAACCGAGCAAGGTAATGTTGCTATAACAATTAACATCCCCGAAAGAACTGAGGTGGGTGATGCCTAACGGAACTGCCTGCCTTGGGGCAACCGGGCAAGGTACTATTGCAGTCACAACTAACATCCCCGGTAGAACTGGGGCGGTGATGGTGGCAAGCGCAAAATCCTCAGTTGCGCTGCTAGCGCCGATTGAAACGACCCACTACATTATTTGTGCTTGACGCCAGGCCGGTGTCTTCCGAGGCTAACTGCAAATTGCCACGTACCAACGCGAGTAGAGAAAAGGCTGAGAATGTTCCTACTCCGGAACAAACTCAAAAGTGAACGGTAAAGTAAGATCGACAATGTAAAGATCTGACAGGCTGTCCGGGTCCAAACATTGGCGAAGGTCGACACGGTGTTTTATACGAGTAAGACGCCGTCCGAGGACAAGCTTATAAACCCCGAGACATGTTTATAATCCGGAACGACCTCACAGTCAGAAAGGGCATAACAGCGTAACTCACTGTCTTGGCGTAGATCACAAAGCCCAAATATACGGCAAAGCTGATCGAAATGGCGAAGATCTTGGCCGACATAGTCGGCAGAAAGGATCGTACCCTAGGAAAGTTCACCCTAGTAAATCAAAAGCTGGCTGAAATCGAACGGGCGGGCCTAGTCACCATGGGAGCACAATCGACCCGACGTAGATCACCCGTTCTTGTCAGTGGATCAATTATACATCACAATAAGAATGATAAAACTGGCCGTGAAGAACGATCGCGAGAGAGAAAGAGAGCGACCATCTCTGATGGCAATAAATGACAAATATGGTAACAAACTAACAGAAAAGAATGACATACTAGGAAGATGGCATAAGATTGTCACTCAACTGGAGCAGATTGCGCAAAGCATTGCTTTATGGAAAAGTTGTTCTACATTTACATCAACACATTCTGATTATATTTCCAGTTTTTATCTACAGTAAAGCAATCTATTTCTACTCATGTGTTGCGATTTGTAGTTTGGTAAAAATTGTTAATTGAATGACATTTATATATTTTTTTCAAGTTGAAAAATGTGAACAAAAATTAATTTGGCAACATCAAGTTTTTCATAATAGTAGTGAGTGTGTTTAAAACTTGATTGACATCATAAACATAATCTCATTGTGAAATATTCTAAGATGCTATGGAGTAACAGCCAAAATAATTAATATTCTCAAATGCTTGTGTGATGGTTCATAGTGTGCAGTCCGCACTGACGATTGCCAAAACGACTTGTTTATGGTTGAAACAGAAGTAAACTAAGATTGCATTTGATCTCCTTTACTTTTGAAGTAGCCATTGACTCGGTGATGGGAAAATTTGCTTGTCTAGGGACACTTATTTTCGCCTCCCTACCTGGTTTATCCACATGTTTGTGTATGCCATTCTGTAATACCATCTCATTTTGCGAATACATTTAATACATTTAACGCTGAATGCATTTAATTTCAAAACAGAGCTGAGTATCCTGAGCTTTGTTTTAGTGGGAGGAAAAATAATTATGTTATATATTATATTTTCAAGGTTTCAAAACGTCATTTCTGTTCTAACATCTCACCATCTATTCTTAGGTTAAACAATTTAGGACCTCCGAGATAACAGAGGCGACGAAAAACACTATTTATGAAGCGCACACAAGAGCCCGTTCTAGAATTTCTTTCTTATCCTGGCGATGTGAGGCAAAACAGAATTGGAGACAAGAAAAAAGAAAGAACTATTTAGTTTCCATAATTCACTTAAAATGATTGTTTCTTTTCGTATTCACTTATAATTCATATATTTTGCAACTGTTAGGGAAAATTCGGTAATGCGAGTACTACTAGATAAGAGAATCGATTCTTGTCTCAATTGTTTTCTTGATTTTTATTTCTTGTAGTCTCTTCTGTTAGCGTGTTTACTCTGGGAAAGAATTATAATTATATATTTACCGATTTGGGTTCTACTCTTGTATAGTTCAATGCTTGTTTGTAGTTTAATGTAGTAACTTGTCAGTCACATTTAATTCTCCCTTCGACTAGATATTATCTAGTTGTAAATCTGTTGAATTCTAATGTGCTCAAGATTGTATACTTTTTATTTGATGTCATTTATAGCACATTTTTGAAACTTCTTTTTATTAAAGTTTATTATTAAATCTACTTCTGTACAATATTTGTTTTCTGGAACATTTATTTGCTAAATCTCCATATTTGGTTTTTGTAACAAACAGGTTACGTTTGATAAACAAGAAGAGCTTGTCCGAGAAGAGAGACTAGGAGCTGATGTTGAGATTCATAGCCTAAAGTAAAAGACATTCAAAATTGAGTGAGCTACATGACTACATTCACAATAGTGTATATATAGTGTAGAAACGACTGGAACTATATATATATATATATATATATATATATATATATATACGATATGTGTATGTGATTTTATATTAGAGGGCAGGGTCCCAGGACGCAGAGGTAGATCAAGAAGAAGATGACTACAAGATATTAAAGAAACCATGAATATGACCATCGACGAAGTGGGTGAACTGGCTTGAGACAGAGTGAATTTCAGATGCGCTGCAACGAGGGCAACATCCTATAAAGGATACTTACCTTAATGATGTGTGTGATTTTATATGTTGAGTAGACCCGTCTGCCCAGCGTGTTCGTAGCGCGTTGGGCTACGGGTGACTATCCCTCTGTGTGTGCGGGTTCAATTCCGCGGGATGGCAGAAAAAGCCACAGATTCCCAAGATTTACGGTGTTCGTGGCACCGTACCGAAGAGCTGAAAAGCTCAAGTGCTTCTGGATCGGAAAAAAATATGTTGAGTAGATACAGTTCTAATAAAATAAAGAATGTGTGTCACTCTTTTCAGTCATCCGTATGATTAATGAATAAACTTCTAGCTGCTGAACTGTGTTAATAATAATAGTCACAAAACAAAGATACACCCTTACAAAATGTCTCTTTCTTAGATGTCCCTCTTCTGCAAACTGTATGCTCAAATATCAGTTACATTCTAAATCCATCTTCTTCGTGGTCTTCCTCTTCTCTTTGTCGGGATGCATCCTTTCACAATGTTCATCTCCAAATATTCTCGTCGTTTTATTTGTCTAAAATTAAATACTTCAATTGTCTCATTTTTTTAATAGCATCAGCAATTAAATTTTTATTTCGAGTTCTTTCCGGATAGATATATTTGTTCTTTTCTCTGTCCATGATCTACGGATGACTCTTCTGTAAGACATATATTCAATAGCACATATATGTTTTCCACTGTAATGATAAATGACCATGCTTCACATCAACCAATTCGTTGTCACTGGGACCATGCGGGATCTTTATATTTTTATCTTACCTTGTTAGCTTAGCATTGATATATTCAATAATCAACAGTAGATTTATTCATTTGAGTATCTTCAGTATATACTTTAGCTCCTAATGAATTTGTTCATTGTTCTCTTTCTAAATTGATTCATTTGTTTGAACTATAATTATGTCGAATGTATTTGCTTTCATCTTTAGTAACATCATTCTGTTGTTACATGTCCGTCCAGTATCAACATGCAAATCTTGTCTTCTCTTACTTTCTTTTGCCCTTCTCTGCTTTTTTTTACCGTTAGGTGTAGCTGGTTTAACTGATGATCGGTTTCCGAGATAATGCACGCTCGGTCGCTTGATATGCTGTGGTATTGTGGAGTTTTAAGATGTCCGTAGCTCCATCAACCCATCTTTTTCTTGGTCTGCACCTTCCTCTTGATGATTCCATTTTCAGGTTTACGTTTTTGCAACTGGTGTATTTTTGTTCATTCTGACCAAGTGGCCAAACTATTTGAGTCTCTGTTTTTCAATACATCTAATAGCAGGTGTTGTTCCGACTGTTCTTCTAATTTTCTCATTTCTTATATGGTCTCTTCTTATTTTATTTACTGCTTTCTTCAAGCATCTCATTTCACATGTGGTAATTTTCCTTTCTTGTTCTTTTGTCAGTCCCCATGTTTGGCACTGGTAGCACAGTGTTGGTATGAAAATTGCATTTATAATCTGTCTTTTAGTCTCTACTGGAATTGCTGGGTGTTTCAAGATTGGGGTAAGTTGGTATGTAATGTTATTGTCTTGCTGGATTCTAGTTTTGATCTCTCTGTCCAGTCTACTATCAGATGTGAAGATACTTCCGATGTATATGATTTATCTCACCTGCGTTAGCGTTTGTTCATTTATTTGTATGTAGATATCTTTATGTTCTCTGTTTATATAAAATTCTTGTCTTATGAAATCTTGTAAGTTCTCCATTTAAAAAAAAAAAGTCTACCCATCGTTGAGTATGTTAAACTTCTAAATTAACAAAAATAATGTGGTTCCTCCCTCTTATCTCACTTATGTAATTCCAATTATACATGTAATATTTCATACATATTTGTTTTCAAATCTAATCGTCTAGTATTTTTAACATAGTTGTTTTACATTCTACAATTTTATTTTTAAATGTTTCATTCTACTTCTTACACAGGTTTAAGTCTGTGACCTTGGACTGAATTTGCATCTGCCATTTTGATCTGGCTGAGTCATTATATGAGCTATCCGATTCATGTTCATATTTATAGTAGACTCGTGTACCAAGTGCTACTTGCAGCAAGATTTTGTCAATTTGTATATCCTCAATTACAATCTATAAGTTTTAAACATGTACGGTTCTCATTCGCAGCGGACATTCATTTGAAAACAAGTTCTTCCTGATACATCTCAAGTGTGTCACACGCGTTGCTGTTTCCCTTTGTGAACCACTGGTATATCTAGATTTATCAACTACGGTCTGGCCGTCTCAGTCTTTGTCTACGGTCTGGCCGTCTCAGTCTTTGTTTACGGTCTGGCCGTCTCAGTCTTTGTCTACGGTCTGGCCGTCTCAGTCTTTGTCTATGGTGGTTAATATTCACTTCAGAAGGATTTCTCATACTGAACGCGTACTGCATACATGTTGACTTGTCAATATTTGATGTTTATGTTCAACTCTTCTATCATATGTCGAGATGGATAGGACTAATGTTCTTAGATGTCTGACTTTGTTGCTACATGGACAATTAATAGTTATATATAAAAGATTATAAAAGATTCAAGACAGCCAGAGTTGCTGTTGTCTGGATTATTTATGCTATAACTTTTGCTTTCAATCGCTGCTGGTGACCGCTAATCAGTATTGAAATGTATTGGATGTGTTCAGCTGTTTTATGTGACCTGTATATATTGTAGTTCAGCTTAGAATACAGAACTTATTTTGTGTGTTCTATCTCCGTCTGTCTCATCTTTAAACTTTAAAAAATGTTGTTGAAACTTCAAAAGTGTCATACACATGTTTTCATATTGATATTACATTCTATTGAACTCATTCATTAAACTTTCATTATACATATCTTATACATTTTAACAATATATTAAAGATTGTGCCAAATGTTTCTGAATATGCCAGAAATCATCAAATGCAATAGATACAGAACACATGTTTACCGATACTATGCCAGTTGTTTCGTTGATCGTAACATACTCATGTTCTGCAAATAGTTCAAGACTGTATAACATAGTGTCGTTCACATCAGGATCAGAGGCGCTTACTTGCAGAATGTATGTATTATTTCTGGTTTTAGGAGACATCTGAACGTAGTAATCATGGTGAATGAATTCTGGCTTTCCTGGGTTCACATCAGAGTTATACTGCCATGGACAAATACTGTAGGCCACACCGAAAAGCATCAGATACAGAATGTAATTAGTCATCATAGAAGTGGCTGTAGATGGAGGAATACTGTAGAAAAGCATCATATACAGAACGTAATTAGTCAACATAGAAGTGGCTGTAGATGGAGGAATACTGTAGAAAAGCATCAGATACAGAACGTAATTAGTCAACATAGAAGTGGCTGTAGATGGAGGAATACTGTAGAAAAGCATCAGATACAGAACGTAATTAGTCAACATAGAAGTGGCTGTAGATGGAGGAATACTGTAGAAAAGCATCAGATACAGAACGTAATTAGTCATCATAGAAGTGGCTGTAGATGGAGGAATACTGTAGAAAAGCATCAGATACAGAACGTAATTAGTCAACATAGAAGTGGCTGTAGATGAGAGTGAATACTGTAGAAAAGCATCAGATACAGAACGTAATTAGTCAACATAGAAGTGGCTGTAGATGGAGGAATACTGTAGAAAAGCATCAGATACAGAACGTAATTAGTCAACATAGAAGTGGCTGTAGATGGAGGAATACTGTAGACAAGCATCAGATACAGAACGTAATTAGTCAACATAGAAGTAGCTGTAGATGGAGGAATACTGTAGAAAAGCATCAGATACAGAACGTAATTAGTCAACATAGAAGTGGCTGTAGATGGAGGAATACTGTAGAAAAGCATCAGATACAGAACGTAATTAGTCAACATAGAAGTGGCTGTAGATGGAGGAATACTGTACACAAGCATCAGATACAGAACATAATTAGTTAACATAGAAGTAGCTGTAGATGGAGGAATACTGTAGAAAAGCATCAGATACAGAACGTAATTAGTCAACATAGAAGTGGCTGTAGATGGAGGAATACTGTAGAAAAGCATCAGATACAGAACGTAATTAGTCAACATAGAAGTGGCTGTAGATGGAGGAATACTGTAGACAAGCATCAGATACAGAACGTAATTAGTCAACATAGAAGTAGCTGTAGATGGAGGAATACTGTAGAAAAGCATCAGATACAGAACGTAATTAGTCAACATAGAAGTGGCTGTAGATGGAGGAATACTGTAGAAAAGCATCAGATACAGAACGTAATTAGTCAACATAGAAGTGGCTGTAGATGGAGGAATACTGTAGACAAGCATCAGATACAGAACGTAATTAGTCAACATATAAGTGGCTGTAGATGGAGGAATACTGTAGAAAAGCATCAGATACAGAACGTAATTAGTCAACATAGAAGTGGCTGTAGATGGAGGAATACTGTAGAAAAGCATCAGATACAGAACGTAATTAGTCAACATAGAAGTGGCTGTAGATGGAGGAATACTGTAGAAAAGCATCAGATACAGAACTTAATTAGTCATCATAGAATTGGCTGTAGATGGAGGAATACTGTAAAAAAAGCATCAGATACAGAACGTAATTAGTCAACATAGAAGTGGCTGTAGATGGAGGAATACTGTAGAAAAGCATCAGATACAGAACTTAATTAGTCATCATAGAATTGGCTGTAGATGGAGGAATACTGTAGAAAAGCATCAGATACAGAACGTAATTAGTCAACATAGAAGTGGCTGTAGATGGAGAAATACTGTAGAAAAGCATCAGATACAGAACGTAATTAGTCAACATAGAAGTGGCTGTAGATGGAGGAATACTGTAGAAAAGCATCAGATACAGAACGTAATTAGTCAACATAGAAGTGGCTGTAGATGGAGGAATACTGTAGACAAGCATCAGATACAGAACGTAATTAGTCAACATAGAAGTGGCTGTAGATGGAGGAATACTGTAGAAAAGCATCAGATACAGAACGTAATTAGTCAACATAGAAGTGGCTGTAGATGGAGGAATACTGTAGAAAAGCATCATTTACAGAACGTAATTAGTCAACATAGAAGTGGCTGTAGATGGAGGAATACTGTAGACAAGCATCAGATACAGAACGTAATTAGTCAACATAGAAGTGGCTGTAGATGGAGGAATACTGTAGAAAAGCATCAGATACAGAACGTAATTAGTCAACATAGAAGTTGCTGTAGATGGAGGAATACTGTAGAAAAGCATCAGATACAGAACGTAATTAGTCAACATAGAAGTGGCTGTAGATGGAGGAATACTGTAGAAAAGCATCAGATACAGAACGTAATTAGTCAACATAGAAGTGGCTGTAGATGGAGGAATACTGTAGACAAGCATCAGATACAGAACTTAATTAGTCAACATAGAAGTGGCTGTAGATGGAGGAATACTGTAGAAAAGCATCAGATACAGAACTTAATTAGTCAACATAGAATTGGCTGTAGATGGAGGAATACTGTAGAAAAGCATCAGATACAGAACGTAATTAGTAAACATAGAAGTGGCTGTAGATGAAGGAATACTGTAGAAAAGCATCATAGTGAAACACGTACAAACAAAGTACTATAGTTTTATAAAATACAGAAACAGTGACGATAAACAGCAACGTTTCGACCAACAAGGCCTCTATCAAGCAAACGAACAAACAGGAGTGACAAATTAAAATGAAACACAAATGGACGACCAAATACCAACGTATCTAAGGAAAATCTGAAATAAAAACGAATAACGAAATAAATGTAACACAAAAACACACATAAAAACTAGAAATAGAACGGAAAAAAAACAATGAAACATCTAGTAAATATATAACTTGAATACATGCAACATATACCCATATATATTACAAAGCATGGGAAGAGAAAGTACTAAGAAGAATAAGAATGTAATACATGCAACATATACCCATATAGATTACAAAGCATGGGAAGAGAAAGTACTAAGAAGCATAAGAAAGTAATACGTTGAGCCCGCGTGGTCGCAAGGTACCATACAAAGAAATCAACCGATTCTCCAGAGCAAATCGACTACGATCATCAGAGGAACATGATCGGATGGCTGTGACCTGGACATCGCAAGCTCCTGAATGGCCAGTATCATTGAAATGGGTAGCTACAGGGGTCACAGAGCATTGGCGTATATCGCGCAAGTGTTGGGCGAATCGGTCACTGAGTCTCCTGCCGGTTTCCCAATATAGGCCTTGTTGCACCGCTTGCAGATAATGGCATAGATAATATTACGGGACTCGCACGTGAAACTGTCTTCAACAACGAACGTGGCTTTTGGAAAAGACTCCGTGCGGGTCTGTATTACATAAGCACAAGTGTTGCAGCGCCGACGGCCACACTGGATGGTGCCAAAATGACTCTGGATATTAGGCTTGAGGCGACTGGAACCAAGATATCCTTAAGGCTTCTGTCCCGTCTGTACGCCACCAAAGGATAGTGTTGGAAGATTGAACTGTCTCAGGATCAGACTGAAGAATGGAGAGATGACGGAATAAGACTTTCTTCACAAGGGAACTATGAGGGTGGAAAGTTAAGACAAGTTTCACCCTGTCAGAATTGGAAGATCTATGCTGGTTAGAGAGAGCCTCCTGGCGAGAAATTTGCTGAACGCGCCGCATAGCAGAAGCAAGCACCTTATCCGGGTATAAGCGCTTACGAAAGAAATCCAGCATCTCGTGAGCTCTATCGAGAAAATCGTCGTCCTCGCTACAGAGGCGACGAAGGCGCAAGAGTTGAGAGAATGGTAAAGAATCAGGACAAGCCTGGGAATGGGAAGAGTATAAAGAAGAAAACTATGTGCATCAGTAGGCTTGTAGTATACTGATGTAGTGATGGTGGATAGGCTGATAGTGATAGTGATGTCAAGAAAGTTGACACAAGAGGTAGAGATGTGAGATGTAAACCGAATAGCCGGATTGAAGACATTAATGAAATTAATGAAGCGTGACAAATCGGCTTCAGGCATATCGGTAATGCCAATACAATCATCAATGTATCTATGATACACAGACGGAAGAGGGCCATCATATGAATTCCATACTAGGTGCTCAAGATGACCCATGAATAGACAAGCATATGTTGGTTCACAGTCGCCTCAAGCCTAATATCCAGAGTCATTTTGGCACCATCCAGTGTGGCTGTCGGCGCTGCAACACTTGTGCTTATGTAATACAGACCCGCACGGTATCTTTTCCAAAAGCCACGTTCGTTGTTGAAGACAGTTTCACGTGCGAGTCCCGTAATATTATCTATGCCATTATCTGCAAGCGGTGCAACAAGGCCTATTTTGGGGAAACCATCAGGAGACTCAGTGACCGATTCGCCCAACACTTGCGCGATATACGCCAATGCTCTGTAACCCCTGTAGCTACCCATTTCAATGATACTGGCCATTCAGGAGCTTGCGATGTCCAGGTCACAGCCATTCGATCATGTTCCTCTGATGATCGTAGTCGATTTGCTCTGGAGAATCGGTTGATTTCTTTGTATGGTACCTTGCGACCACGCGGCTCAACGTATTACATTCTTATGCTTCTTAGTACTTTCTCTTCCCATGCTTTGTAATCTATATGGGTATATGTTGCATGTATTACATTCTTATTCTTCTTAGTACTTTCTCTTCCCATGCTTTGTAATCTATATGGGTATATGTTGCATGTATTCAAGTTATATATTTACTAGATGTTTCATTGTTTCTTTTCCGTTCTATTTCTAGTTTTTATGTGTGTTTTTGTGTTACATTTATTTCGTTATTCGTTTTATTCCAGATTTTCATTAGATACGTTGGTATTTGGTCGTCCATTTGTGTTTCATTTTAATTTGTCACTCCTGTTTGTTCGTTTGCTTGATAAAGGCCTTATTGGTCGAAACGTTGCTGTTTATCGTCACTGTTTCTGTATTTTGTAAAACTATAGTACTTTGTTTGTACGTGTTTCATTATTTACCAAGTTTTACTGCAGTCTTCCCCCTATTTAGAAAAGCATCAGATACAGAACGTAATTAGTCATCATAGTAGTGGCTGTAGATGGAGGAATACTGTAGAAAAGCATCATATACAGAACGTAATTAGTCAACATAGAAGTGGCTGTAGATGGAGGAATACTGTAGAAAAGCATCAGATACAGAACGTAATTAGTCAACATAGAAGTGGCTGTAGATGGAGGAATACTGTAGAAAAGCATCAGATACAGAACGTAATTAGTCAACATAGAAGTAGCTGTAGATGGAGGAATACTGTAGAAAAGCATTAGATACAGAACGTAATTAGTCAACATAGAAGTGGCTGTAGATGGAGGAATACTGTAGAAAAGCATCAGATACAGAACGTAATTAGTCAACATAGTAGTGGCTGTAGATGGAGGAATACAGCAAATGGATATACATTATTCATTATAAAAAAAGGAAATAATAAAAATCTGGGTTAGTGAAAACAAGAAATCAAACTGAATAAGATAACTAGATGAAATAAACGACCTCAGTTTGTTTATAATGTAGACAGGAAATACTAAACAAGACCACCAGATCGTCGAAACCTTTATGGTCAAACAAAATATACACAATCATAAAGAAAATCTGAAATAGAACAATAATGTAGAATACAGTGTATGGAAAAGACTGGGAGATAAAAGCGACGCTGTGATGTTGACCACTTTATTCCCAGTGTGACATAGGTAAAAAATAAAAATAAAAATATGGGTCTAACAGCGAATTCACAAATATAACTCATGGTATGAACACGAGTTCATTTATTTATATATACATACAATATTAATTCCATGATATTTTTACAAGGAAAACATATTAACTGCTTTTTGAATGATAGATTTATTTATATATATATATACAATATATATTTCATGATATATTTACAAGGAAAACACATTAACTGCTGTTTGCATCATAGAATAATTAGCGTTGAATTTTTTATTATCAAAGAAATTAATTTTAATCTGATTCTCTACTGTTATTCCAATTTCACAAATGATATAACTACATTTCTTCCACTTTTGCTGCTGCGCCTGCTCAATGACCTAGTATAATGTCTGACTTAATGCGCTTTAAAATGTATACATTATTGTCCAACGTAACTAACGCATAGCTCGGTTAAAAGAATAAAGCAAATGAAGATGTGCAAATGATGCTGCTCGAAGATACTCTCCAAATTTCATAATTTCAGCGTTTAGCGTTCAAGAGTTTTCTATGGGACATACAGATAATCAGTTTTATGACAAAGATATATTTAACAATATTCCAACGGCTCTATCACAATTTGGACACACACATTATGATGCAGGTCGTTCTAGATAGGATTGTGTCCTGGAGTTAAGTGAATAATGTGCTACTAGTGCCAAAACTGGACGCTGACATCAAATGATTAAAAAAAACTAGTCACGGCAGAGATGAAGTCTCTACGCAGAATGCTGGAAGTAACAAGAAGAAACCGGTTGAGAAATGAAGACATCAGGAAAAAAGTGGATACAACATCAGTAATAAACTTCATCAAGAAACAACAAATTAAATCATTCGGTCACGTACACAGATTACCAACAGTGCACCTTAAAGAGCTATGTTGCTCCGATACAATGGATACAAAGCAAAAGGCCGGACACGCAAATGATGAAAATAAGAGATAACAGAGACGACGAAAGACAATATTCATTTAGCGTACACAATAGCCCGTTCTAGAAATCTCTTCTTATCCTGACGCTGTGAGGCAAAACAGGAATGGAGAAAATAAAAAAAAGAAAGAAAGATACGTTTAGATATAGATGAAATCCTAATTGACGACCAAAACATAGACTGTATAAGATTTATGTTCACAAACTGTCCGATTTTCTAACAAATCGTTGTAGATAGATCTCTATCTGTTTCAGTTTCAGTGAAGTAATTAAATGTTAATATACTGTTCACATCTCCTGTTCCACAACAAATGGATAACACATGTAAGTTACAAATCGTTGTTGACAAATACGACACAGTAAACGTGTGTAATACATTTACATTTGTAAACTGTATGTTTGTTTATTCAAATGCAGGTATGAGGTCAAAGGCGCTTAGGGGCAACGCCGCGCAAGGATTAATGTGCTCTAGCAATATCTACCCCAATATCCTACCCCATATCAATATCTATATCAATATCTACTAACCAATATCCTACCCCACCTCCACGTGGTGACCCTGGTAACAGACATTGGTACCTATCTGACTAAGCGGGTAGGGATCGAGGTAAAGCTACTTTGATGTAGGTAGAGATGCTTACGCAGTCACGTTGGATGAGATCCGCCCGCAACACAGACGAGCGGAATCCCAGAGTTACTACTAATGCACGTCACTCCCAGCCGATGGGAAAACCTGAACAGATAAACAAAAAGGGTTGAGAGGTGCATCCAGAGAAGAGAAGTGGACACACATAGTGCGAAACTCGGAACCCTGAGGTGGGGGACCCGAGTTGAGCTCTGTAATCGGACAGTCTAGAGGTATGGTAAATGTGAGCACGCTGAGAACTAATGGATATGGTGGGCAGGCATCAGGGCAGAGCGAACACGCATGTGGACGATGCACGGGTGGGCCCACCGGTGGGGCAAACGTGCAAGGTGCTGATAGGGAAGCGACGAAGAGGTGTGGCAAGCCTAGGTGTGAGCAGACCACCTAAATGTGCAGACAAAACTGAAAAACCCAGCAGAGGCTTGAATCCAGTGCGCGTTTTCACTCGCAGGGAACTACTACTACCTTGTAGCTAGATTGGGGACAATCAAAGGCTAGCAGAGCAAAGGCTAGCAGAGTAGGTAAACCAAGTAGTTTAAAAAAAAGACCGGTAACCTGGGCATATGACGCTCAGCAACCCGGGAGGACAGGTCGTCTAAGGGTCGCTACCCTAAAAGAAAATAGCAACTTGCTGCCTTGCAGGTCGGCTGGGGATAGTCAAAGGCTGACCGAGAGCGAACCCAGTAAACCCTGGTTGAAATCAGACACGTCGCCGAAGGACAAGCATCGGAGCTCAAAATGGTACTGACGATTGTGACGTAAAATTACGTTCTTGGCAAAGGCTGTTTATATCTCACAATAAGAATGATCAAAATGGACAAAAATTACGATCGCGAGAGATATAGAGAAATACAGGTATTGTTTCAAACATCCACTGTATATAGTCACATCTATTTACTGTTTCGATGAACACAATTTATTATTTAATATGTGTGATGCCGACTGCAAGGAAAAATAGCTTTTTATGCATCTTATAAAAAAAAAATATTTTTCCTAACATTCAAAAAGAAGAGATTGTTGACATCATATTCTTGAAATGTTGTATTCATGATGTTGAATGTACTGAGCAATAGTTGTTTGATACTTTGAAATATTGTATTCATGATGTCGAATGTACTGAGCAATAGTTGGTTGATACTTTGAAATATTGTATTCATGATGTTGAATGTACTGAAAAATAGTTGTTTGATACTTTGAAATGTTGTATTCATGATGTCGAATGTACTGGGCAATAGTTGGTTGATACTTTGAAATGTTGTATTCATGATGTTGAATGTACTGGGCAATAGTTGGTTGATACTATAAAATGTTGTATTCATGATGTTGAATGTACTGAGCAATAGTTGGTTGATACTTTGAAATGTTGTATTCATGATGTTGAATGTACTGGGAAAAATAGTTGTTTGATACTTTGAAATGTTGTATTCATGATGTCGAATGTACTGGGCAATATTGTTGATACTTTGAAATGTTGTATTCATGATGTTGAATGTACTGGGCAATAGTTGTTTGAGCCCTATATAAAGTTAGTATCATAGCTGTTGTAATGTACAATCAGCAATAGTTGGTTGATACTTTGAAATGTTGTATTCATGATGTTGAATGTACTGGGCAATAGTTGTTTGATACTTTGAAATGTTGTATTCATGATGTTGAATGTACTGGGCAATATTTGCTTGATACTTTGAAATGTTGTATTCATGATGTTGAATGTACTGGGCAATAGTTGTTTGAGACCTTATATAGTAGAGATAGCTAACGTAATAGCTGTTACGTAATAATAACAATCAGCAACTAACTTCTCATAACATTTTGCTAAATGTTGCAAGCAATTTCTGACACTGCTTATAAAGTTTCCAAGATCAAGCGTTCATCAAATATCTTGGAAACTAGAAAGTTACTGCATTGCTTTCTTATATTTTTTTCTTCTTACCGGTTGCCAATCACGTACTTACTTCACATCAATATATGTTATGAAATGAAAATTGTGGCTTATCCTTTACAGGACGTAGTCATCATCCACAGCAAACGATTGGTCGATTTTTCTAGGCAGCAATTATACGTTCAGTAGTTTGCCATTGCTTTCTGAACATATAAATATATGTTATATATGATTCATGAACAGAGAGGATACAAATGAATTAAAACACGAGGACGTTGGTTCTAAACCTGATATGTATATTATTTGTTTTTGTCTGTAAATATGAATTTGAGTATATTGTCTTCACTACGGATCAGTTACAAAACAAACTAGCTTAATAATTTAAAGAAAACAATATGCCACGGGATTGTCACAATATTGACACAAAAATTATGATGCAGATTTTTCTAAATAGGATTGTATCATTGAGTTAAAGTCTTTTATTCCATTACTTGTTTTACGAGATTGTGCTCAAAATGTTCCTGCCCACCTCCTTTCTCCAAGTGCATCTGTCTTTGATGACACTGCCCATATGCACGTATTTATGTAAAAATCCTTAAAATGTTGCTGGAATATATCCTTGTATGACCTTTTGAACCTTCCAGTCTGTTTCTTCCCATAAAATATCTCTCTACAAAAGACAACAATGCGAATTCCCCCATTTTCCAAGTCCGAGATGCCCAGTTATCAGGTACATCTCTGCTAGAACTAGAAGCGAGTGTGTTTGGTGGAAATGTAGGCACTTTAAAGAACTCGTTTATTTGTTACAAAGTCATTTCATAATACACAATATATAAATACATACTTACAACCTAGTAGTTTGTGATCACTTCTGGAATCTTACCTGCTCTCTTGCCACCAATAGTTTTGAATGTTGAGATTCGACTTCACAAACTCTCTTAGCTAACGATTTGAATTATTACTTCACAAACGTGACACAAATAAGTTTCAAATCGTAATCGATTATGTGAATTGCAATATTAAATTGAAAGGGTCTAGCTCATAGATTCCCAAACTGTTTTGATCCACCGCAAACTTTGCACAACATAAATTTGGTAACGCCCGCCTCCACATTATAACAGTTTGCCAACACCCCCATTCCCCCACCACCATATATACATGCTCTATTTTCTCTTTGACATTGAAAATTGATTGATATATATTTATGTCATATATCGTCAATTTTCAAATGATTATATGCATGAAATAGAAAATTGATGAAAAAATGGATCGTGTCTTTCTTTCTTTCTCGAATCCTGTTTGCCTCACAGCGTCAGGTCAAGAAGAAATTTCGAAAACTGGCCCTTGTATGCGCTTCGTAGATAGTCTCTTTCGTCGCCTCTGTTATCTCTGAGAGCCATCTTTTGAGTGGCCGGCCTTTTGCTTTGTACCCATTGTATCGGAGAAGCATTGCTCTTTGAGGTGCACTGTCTGTTGGTAATCTGCTTACGTGGCCGAATCATTTAATTTGTTGTTTCTTGATGAAGTCTAGTACTAATGTTGTACCCACTTTTTCCTGATGTCTTCATTTCTCAAGCGGTCTCTTCTGGTTACACCCAGCATTCTGTGTAGACACTTCATCTCTGTTGTGACTAGTTTTTATCTATCATTTGTTGTCAGTGTCCAGGTTTGGCACTGGTAACATAATGTGGGAGAAAGATTATGTTGAACATTGCTCTTTTGTGTTCATGGTGACATGTTTGCATCTTAAAATTTGCGCCATTTGCCCTATCATTTGATTTGTTTTGTTGCACCTGTGTTGAATTTCATTAGTTATTCTTCCGTTTGCTGAAAAATGCTCCCAGGTATGTGAAGTCTTTTACTTGTTTTAGTGGGCGATTGTCGATAGAGATATTGGTAGTGCTTTCTCTCTGGCGAATGTCATTACTTCTGTTTTGTAGATATTTATTATCATGTTGTATTCGTTACATGCTAACTGGAGTCTGTTAATGTGTTGTTGATGAGCTGTTCTTCTGTTGTTGATATGATTGCCTGATCGTCTGAAAAAAGAAATTCGTTTAAGAGCTCTCCGAGGTTGTTTCCTTCGCTGGTGTTAGCTATTTTACAGATGTGGTCAATATACGTGATGAATACAGCGGGATAGTACGCAACCTTGTCTTACTCCTGACCCTACGTGAAACTTTTCTGATAATCCTGTATTTGTTCTAATCGTACATTGGCTGTCAGTATAAAGGCTCTTGCAAAGGTTAGTTAGGTGGTCATTAACCCCATAGGTTATTAGTATTTTCCACAACTTGTGCCTATCCACGCGGTCAATGCTTTTTGCTGATCTACAAATGCAATGTGTAGGTGTTTGTCGGATTCGACAGTCCTTTCTACTAACTGCCTGAGGGCGAATATTGCGTCTGTACAGTTTTTGTTCTTCCTGAATCCCATTTGGGAGTCTTTAAGTTATGGCTCGATGATGTGGCGGAGCATTTTTTCAAGTATTTTGCTGAATATTTTCCCAGTGTGGCTCAGTAGCGCTATTCCTCTGTACTTTGTACAGTCCCTCTTGCAACCTTTCTTCTTCCAGATGGGAACAATTGTAGCATTCCTCCAATCTTCTGGTGTTTCTTGTGTGCTCCAGACTTGGTTGAATAGTCTATGGAGTCAGCTGATTCCTACCTCTTTAGTTGCTTTGATTAGGTCGGCCGGGATATTGTCTGGGCCTGGTGTTTTGTTAGGTGGAGCCATATTTACAGCATTTCTAATCTATGATAGTGTTATGCTTGGTTCTACTTCTGAAGTTACGTTTACTGTGTGTTCTTGAGTGTTCAGTTGGTCCTCTTGTTGTAGGTTGAGAAGTTCATTAAAGTATTGTCGCCATCTGTTCATTATAATGTTTGGATCATTAAGAGCTTGGCCGTTTTCACCATTAATAATTTCAGTTTGGGTCATATTGTTCTTGTATTTCCAGCATGGCTTTAATTTTCTTGTAGAAATGTCTTGTTGAATTTTTGTAGTCTGAATTTAATGTTTCGCCATAATCTTGCCATGCTTGTATTTTAGACTTCTTTATTATCTCCTTGGCTTGTTTTCTAGCTGTTCTATACTCAGTGAGGCCGTTTTGATGTTGTTTTTTTTTTGCCCATATGTTGTATCTGCATTTTTATGGATCGTGTAAGACGGGCATATGATGGATTTAAATGCAGAATTCAAATTTTAAATCATCATTCAATCACAAAATCACGAAAATAATTAATTTTTAAATATTTATTATTAATTTCTTTTAATGGGAGTCACCGACCCCTAGTCGCCTGAACACCCCCTCCCCCAATTCTTCTGAACCCACTATCGTCCTCCTAGAACGCTTCAGCTCCCATTGGGGGCGGTAGCGCCTACATTTTGAAACGCTGGTCTAGCTATATGGCTGAACTGACATCAAATGGATTTGCTATTGTCTAGAAAATGAAAAAAGTCCATCGAGACATATAGTTTCTGTTCTACAGAGGTTTCCAAATGTCATTAGATTCATATTTGTAAATAATATATATATATATGCTCTCTTCTTCTTTAATGGTACATTGTTTCAAATCGTTGGTACTTGGCACAAGTGCTTGAACTTTTACCCTTCCGCTCAATGATGCATACATTCAAAATAGAAACGGAATACTCAGCCAGTTCAATCATAACAGTTACAGAATGCAATAAAGAAGAATATGTCTCTCTGGTTAGTTTCCCATTGGAAGTAGGCAACTTGCCCCATTCAGTCAACAACACACAAATATTTTTCAAATATAGAAACAATTCGCTGTTAATTGAAGTTAGTGGATTAGCAAAATGATTACGGCTATTTTTCTTGCGAATTTACTCTTAACATTCATAGTGTGCCACCATCTCCAAATGACCTCAATGAAATCTACTGTTTCTTGACTTCCTAGGAACCTCAAAGCTGCAATATTGTACTCACTGAAAATTTTCAAGAGCTAGTGAAACTTTCTGCCTCTCTATACTTGAGGAGCAAAGAGCTTTACTAGTTAAAGTTGGTGCCAACTTCACAATACTCAGACACTCAGTTTTATACAGTTTTTCAAATGTGAAAAGAAGCACTTGCTATTTTTCTAGAATTAGTACAATTTGAGATTGATGTTTTATTCAGAAATAACTCGGTTTCTGCGGGATATGATAATGTCTGCTCTGTATCTTTCTGGTTCAGCCAATTTCTCCAAAAACATTTCAACTGATGCACCGAGTCGTACAATAAAAATATTTTTTTACCAGCAATTCCAGGATTTTCTATATATGTACTGTTGTTTTTAGAAGGTTATTATAAACTTTACGGTTAACTGAGTTGTTGTCTGCAAGTACTGCCAGAACTGTGAAATCGCACTTTTGTACAATGTTGATGATCTGAAGCAATTTTGTGTCAAGATCCTCTGATGTCATCCTGTACATAGGCAACTCCTCGTTAACTTCCAAATACTGAGGAAATGAGAAAAACCTGTACAGTTGTTGCTGATTGCGTAGAGTTTTCAGCCCTACCAAGTAACCTACCATCTGAGTATTTTACAGCTGATTTTACACGAATTTCATCCATTTGTACTGCCACAATCTTTTCCAACTCAGAAAGTCTGCACTCTTTAAATTTTATGTATGTAGAAATGCTGCCATCATCATTAGACAATGGATAAGGAGAAGTTCAATTTCTTAATGTGGATGGATGTGGGAGACATAATAAGAGAGATTTTCTGATAAATCTATAAGCATGCAGGAGATTTCAAGAAAACCATATAGGAAAAGCATAATGTACAACTACTCTAGGATCTTCTGTATGTGTCCTTATTTACAAGTTGTACCTGCTCTAAGATAAATGTTAGTTATTTTTCATGTATGTGTGTATTAGTATCTTCAGATGATAATATTAATTCTCTAACAATTTCTAAATTACTATATGCTTCTTCTAATAAATCACTAATACTCTTTATGTTTGGAGAAGTAGCAAGATCAGTATCTTTGTAGTGGATCAGTAAATTTTCCAGCTGTGACCACCTTTCAAGTTTACTGTTAGTTAACCCATCGGGACTGCAGAGCCGATATACTGTTCAGGGTTATTTTCATGATGTTTCAAAACCGATATATCGGTTTTTGGATGTCTCTTGAAAAACACGGCATTTTCTTCCCAATAACAGTTCTGAAGTTTACAAATGTTCACAATATGGGAAGTAGTTATATAAAGCTACATTTCTACCTCCTTTTAAATAAGATTCGTAAGCGGTAACACGTTTATCTTTGTAGTTAAAGTCGAGTCATTTTTTCCATTTTTACAAAAATGTCAGCAGAAATGAATCAACCTTCATCATCAAGACCAGTACGTGTGTGTGCAGCTCAAGCTCTAGAATTGTTGGATGAAATTATGGCTTGTAATAGCAATGAAGACGATGTTAGTAGTGATAGTGACGTTTCTAATTTTAGCGAATGCAGCAAAGGTAGTAGTGCTAGTAATGCAAGTTGTCATTCTAATGTTGAAGTCGTCGGTCTTTCACAACTTTCTGAATCCGATGAAGACGAGGTTTTGCCTATACGAGACGCTAATCCTAGCAAGAAGGTTAGATTAGATGTCAACAATTGGAGTGAAGTAGAGTATGGTAGAACTAGTAACGAATTTTTATTTATTCCTCCTTCAAGAGACAAAATTTCAGGTGTCAATCATAGTTCACTTGATCAAAATTGTAGTCCTTTGGATTGTCTTCACAATTTGTTGACAGGTACTATTATGGATTATTTAGTTGATAGTGTCAACAGTTACGCTAAAGTCAAGATTTCTAAAAGTTTACCACATAGAAAAAGATCATTCGTTTCTACATGGGTACCCATAACAAAATATGAATTGTATACATTTTTTTCTGTATTGATTTGTATGGGAATTGATCGTCGCCCACGTATACGCGACTATTGGTCCCGAACTGAAATGATGTTCAACAATTTCTACCATACATTGTTCACTCGAAGGCGGTTTGAACTCATTTTTCATACAATGCTTCACTGCTCTGATCCTGACAGTGAAAATAAAGAGAAAATAGAACCTTATATGAATATGCTGATTGAAAATTTTAACCGAACCTTCTACCCATTTGAAAATCTTTCAGTCGATGAAATGGTAGTTGGTTTCAAAGGCCGCTGGAAATATAAGCAATATAATGCCTCTAAGCCAAAGAAGTATCATATAAAGTCATTTGGTTTAGTGGATTCGACTACCGGCTACGTTCTAAATCTACTGACATATTTTGGAGCAAACACCTTATATGATCCAGCCGCAGATGTAGATGGTAGAATGGCTGTTCGTGTTTTTGACACTCTTCTTAGGCACATTGGAACTGGCCATCATATTTTTGCCGACCGGTACTACACTACGGAAGTTTTAGTGCAACATTTGCTGCGAAGGGACACTTACTACACAGGCACATTGAATTTAAACCGTAAAAATTTTCCACTACAACTGAAAACTCTTCGGATGGGCCACAACGAAATAAGGAATTTTGTGGACACAAATAGCAAAATTTTAGTAACAGCCTTCAAGGACAAGAAAGCTAAGAAACCCTGCATTTTAGTCTCTACTAAAGCTATCATTGATGTTTATCAACATCCGCAGAAAAATAAAATCAAGCTGCTGGTTGTCAACAACTACAACTACGCGATGGGTGGTTGCGATCGAGTGGATCAGATGGTGAATTATTATTCAAACATCAATAGAAGATCGTACAAGTGGTGGAAAAAGCTTTTCCACTGGTTGTTTGAAATTTGTCAAAATAATGCGTTTATTCTATACTCACTTTCAAGAATAAAGGACACAAAGAAAATTACATTCAAACAGTTCAAAATAATTTTGAAAGATGAACTTGTGAATGAAGCGGCAAAACTTATGCCAGCCGAAGAGCGAGATCAAGGACCACAGACCCAGGGCAGACCCAGAAACTCGAATTCAATTGAACGTTTACAAGGCACAAAACACATGATACGCTTTGCAGGAGTCGATCGAATCTGTGTGTTTTGCAGTACAAAAGAAAAGAGAACACGTACAACTTTCATCTGCTCCGGCTGTTCACATGCCCCGTTTCTCTGTGCGAAATATTGTTTTGAATTATACCATTCACAAAA
This sequence comes from Arion vulgaris, assembly GCA_020796225.1. Lineage (NCBI taxonomy): Eukaryota > Metazoa > Mollusca > Gastropoda > Stylommatophora > Arionidae > Arion > Arion vulgaris. The sequence continues at coordinate 23,364,680 of CM036768.1, forward strand.
TGCTCTTTTATAAAATATTGAGATGAGTGGTATACTGCATGTAAATAAATTAGTTCTATAGTCTTATTTTCATAACATAACAGTTCATAACACTTGTTTTCTTTCGGAATTTTCTTATTTGACATGGCTGTACTAAAATGTATATATTTTTAAATCTACTATACCTAATGGGTTGAAACTTATACAATGTGTTCGTATATGGATTATCTTCATTATCTTCATGTGAATTATGTTGCTGAAAATATCGGTGGACGTTAACTTGCAATACAAACCAGTGAGTACAAATATTTGTCATACTGTTTTTTTAAATATAAATTAGTTATGTAACAATAATTGTTCTTTCTCTCACATATATTGCCGTATGTAAAATATAGTTGTATTGAAATATTCAACATCCAATTATGAACATTTTGATATATTGTATGTTATACCTCAGAACAACTATACTAGAGATATACTGGCATTTTTAAAATGTACTAATTTTGTTGCGGAATTTTCTTATTTAACATGGCTTTTAAAAAATGTGCATATTTTAAAATCTACTTGTCCTAATGGGTTTAAACTTATAGAATTTGTTCCTATATGGATTATCTTTATTTAATTGCTCCTACTGAAGACATCTGTAAACAATAAGCTGCAATACAAACCATTGAGTACAAAGATTTTTCAGTTTAAAAAAAACATTAGTCATGCAACAATAATTGCTCTCTCTCACATATATTGTCTAATGTAAAATATAGTTATATTAAACAATTCATCATCCAATTATGAACAATTTGATATATAACATGTTATACCTCAGACAAACCATACTAGAGATATAGTGATCTAAACTACATGACATTGATTGTTTAATTTGCACTGCAAAATAATTGGGTCCAGAGGTTAAAAATTTGAAGGGTGAAAGGGTTAAAATCCAATCAAGATATTTACCAGACACTTGTTTATTTTCTACATAAACTTGTACACTCATGTCTGGTCAAACATTTACACTTACAGAAATGGATGGTGCACTGTTTGCTTATACACTGATGGTATACAAAACAAGACAAGTAAATATATTCTCTGTGACTGTATGCATTCTCCAGTTTTTATCTAACAAGTCTTTAAACTTTTTTGTTATCTCACACTGTAAAGTTGGAAAATTGTGTATAATATCTGCAGACAACCACTCAGCTGTTCTAATGTCATGTTTACTGACGATTTCTGCTACTCGTATTTCTGGATCTTTACGAGATTGTGGTTGTTGATTCGATAAATAAGATGGCAATACAGGAAACATAGATGGATAAACATTTTTTTTCAAACAGGATGCTTCCGAAAGTTCATGTTAATTCACATTTATCTAAAATTCATCAACAATTAAAGCCACATGGATGAAAATGTTTACGACACAACCTCTGGATTAGCTGGTGACCAGTCTTTACATGAATGATTTTTCCATCTGTCCTCCTACAAATTTGATGGGAATTTAAAACACTCAATATTTTTAGTCAGTCGTAATTTATTTTACACTCTGTAATACATTAATACTAATATTTGTTGTCGATAAATATCAAAAGACTAAAATCGAGTAAAAACAAGACACGCTGACGTTCTATCGTTTACCGACACACACAAAATGTCAGATCACTTTACGGAAGAGATCATTACAGCGCGAAGGCCTTATGACTAGAGCCTGGCTGTGGTTCAAGTCACATATACATCACAAATATATATAGCATATTGTTATTCTAAACTACTAATTGTGTTGAATCATATCACATAGAGAATACACAGAGAGTGGCTAACAAGTAGCTAGTCTAGAGAGAAAGCAGTGATAAACTGTTTCTATCAAGTAAAGCACTATGTAGAGTCAGCATGGAGGCCATCGTGGTTTAGAAAGACTTACTCAAAGAATAAGCCTTTTGTCGTCGAGAATAGACGAGACAGAGGAAGACAGAGAGAGAAAATTTTGGATAGCCTGACTTCATGGCACGGTAGAGCGTCAAAATCTGAGTTGATAGCAAACACCAACGACATAGATTTGTGGAGATCCATGATCGGCTACGCCAGCCGGCACGGCACCTGATGATGATGGTGATCCAAAGAATGGAACAATACAATCACATTAAAATTATACAAAGCGTAGTTACAATTAGTTAGTCTGTAAAGAATACAAATAAACAAGTACTATGATTCTGCATTACTAACAAAGACATTTTCACAGAAGGATACACAGCATGTTTGTTTCATGACAATTTAAACAATAAAAATACTGTAGTGTGATAGAAGTTGATACTGTTGTCATAGAATAATGATACACATCTTCCAACTTAGTCTTTCTCTCTCTCTCTTCTTCTATACTAAAGGGTAGTAATTTACCAGATAGAAAGAGATGCAAATATATTTAAAGTTTTGCTTGTCCACTCAAGTGACGTATTCTTTCAAGACGGAAAGCTAGATTCTCCTAATGGTGAGATGAACACCAATGGTTACCAATGTTTGTCCTGGTAGTCGATAGTCTTTCGCTACTGCAGATATGTTCAAACCGTAGGTACTGAAGATTACATTTTTTTTTTAATGGAGTACAATTGACTTTCATTCAAACAATTCAATTTGAATAGAACTGTAAAAAAACAAATCATAAATTATGTACATAATAAGTAAAGATTGATATTGTGGAGACTGCAGTAACACTATGACAAATGGCGAAACACGTAAAAACAAAGTACTGTAATTTTACCAAATACAAAAACAATGACAATACACAGCAACATTTCGATTTTCCAACTTCTAGTTTTTCTGCATATATTACGTTATTCGTTTTTAGTCACAGATTTTCATTTTATGACCGTTGGAACATATCTCTGTCGTAGTCTATATGTAGTGTGCTGTGAAATTCGTCACTCGTGTTGTATCGTTTGCTTGATAAAGTCGTTTTGGTAGAAACGTTGCTGTGTATGGTAATTATTTTTGTATTTTGTAAAATTACAGTTCTTTGTTATTACGTGTTTCGTACATTGTAAGTAGCAAGACAGAAAAACTGTAGTTTATCAAAAACATAATGATATTAAACATTCTTCTAATATTTCTCATACACTGATGTAAACAAAACCAAGAATTCAGCAAATATTAAATGAACAATTAATATACACGTGTAGACAAGTTCGATCAGCAATTATAAATCTGATTATTTCCCATTCATTTCTCAAGCTGTTACTGAGAAACTAGAGAATTTAATTATTTTCATTGATTTGTTTAACGTTTACCAGTAAAATGTAATTATATACTTAGATATTATTTTATTTTCTCCATGCATATTTCTAGTTCAGACGTGCACGTTTTTAATTGTTATATTTCCTGCTACGTGTTATATTTTATTTGTGAAATATCAAAATATAAATGTAACACTTCAAGAGGGACTTCCGAATAATACAAATCATAAAATTAAACAAGTCTCTGGCAAGTGAAGTGAAAACATGATTCTTGTAGTGCTGTAAAATCACTACTATTGTGTGAATGTGTTACCAGTTGTTAATGAGCAAAGCTTAAAAGTCAAATTGTAACTTGTTTCCCGGCAAATAAATTTCAGACATGCTACCTTCGAAACCAAAGTAGATATGCTTACTTTTCTCTTCCACCATTTACTTCATTATAGAGGAATTGGGGAAGGTGTGTGTGGTGGGGTGGTGGCGGCTGTTGTGATCTTTTGTGCGCTTGTTCTTGTGACATGGTAAGCTGTCATCTAACAAAAGGGACGGAGGTCAATTTAGATGCTGAATCAGTAATCCTTGGCCTGGATATTAGTTAGGTTGAAAAAAGGGGAACAACGGGACAATGTATTCTTACCTTGATTAAAAATATGTTTACCAAACAGATAGCTCACTGTCCAGTCACGGTCAGAGTCATGTCTCTCGGATATAACTCTTTCCACAAGTAAACGACTGAGAACTATTGGGAAAAATAGTTAGAATGAGAGAGTCGCAATTGAGAAGTTGAAGAGTACGGACTCAAATTAAGAGGTTTGTAAACGATTATATTTTTGTTGACAGTCGCAATCGAAATGTTGAAGAGTACGGGCGTATTAAGAGATTTGTGAACGATTATATATATTTGACAGTCGTAATCGAAATGTTGAAGAGTACGTACGTATTAAGAGATTTGTACACGATTATATCTTTTGACAGTCGCAATTGAGAAGTTTATCGATAGCTGTTTGGGTAAACCCGCATTTTATATGCTCCCCAAAATTCACAAACACAACCATCCTGGTAGGTCTATCGTTTCTGCTTGTTCTAGCCCTACTGAACACATCTTGGAATTCCTTGACACGATCTTTAATCCTATAGTTACCACACAACCTACATTAAAAAAAAATACTAACCACGCGTTGACTGTCTTTTCTTCCATTGAGTTATTACCTTACAGGACTTACAGTCTCTTCCTCCTTGATGTTTGCTCATTGCACACCTATATACCTCATTCCGACGGCCTTATATTCTCCATTTCTTTCTCAATATGAGACCTAATCCACTTGTCTCCACCTCTGCTCTCCTTTGTCTTGCAGAACTAGTTCTCACTCTTAACTCCTTTCAGTTCAATAAAAAATGCTTTGAGCAGATCAGTGGAACTGCCATGGGCACTAAAGTGGACCTAGTTATGCTTATCTGTTCATGGGTTATTTTGAACACTTAGTATGGACTACATATGATTGCCCTCTTCCGTCCGTTTATCATAGATACATCCATGACTGTATTGGTATTACTAATATGCCTGAAGTAGATTTCCCCCAACCCCCTTCAAATATTTCATTAATGTTTTCAACCCTTCTACTCGATTTACCTCTCACGTCTCCACTTCAAGTGTCAACTTTCTTGACATCACTGTCACCCTAAACCAATCCACCATCACAGAACATCAGTATATTATAAGACTACTGATAAACATAGTTTTCTCCTTTATACTTCTTCCCATCCCCAAGATTGTCGTGATTCTTTGCCATTCTCCTACATATTGCGCATTCATCACCTTTGTAGTGAGGACAATGATTTTCTTGATAGAGCTCACGAGATGATTAATATCTTCCGCAAGCGCCAATATCCGGAGAATATGCTTGCATCTGCTATGCATCAAGCTCAGAAAATTGCTCGCCAGGAGGCCCTTACCAACCAGCATAGGACTTCCAACTCTGACAGAGTAGAACTTATCTTAACTTTCCAGCCTCATAATTCACTGGTTTAAAAAAATGGTTATTCCTTCACCTGTCTATCCTTAAGTCAGATCCTGAGACACGTGCAGTCTTCCAAAACTATCCTATGGTCGCTTACAGGCGGGACATACGTCTTAAGGATATGTTGGTACACAGTCGCCTTAAATCCAACGTCCAGAGTCATTTTGGCACCGTCCAGTGTGGCAATCAGGGTTGCAACACGTGTGCTTATGTGATATCGACCCGTACTGTATCTTTTCCTAAAGCCACGTTTTTATTGAAGATGTATTCCCATGCGAGTCCCGCAATACAATCTATACCATAACTTGCAATAGGTGCGAAACGGCATATATCGGTGAAACAGACAAAATGCTTAGTGAACGTTTCGGCAAACACTTGCGCGATATAAGCCAATGAACTGTGACCTCTGTAGGCACTCATTTCAATGGAACTAACCATTTGGGAGCTCGCGACGTCCAGGTCACAGCTATCCGATTATATTGCTCTGATGATCGTAGTCGATTTGCTCTGGAGAATCGTTTTTTTTTCGTTATATGGTATTTTGTGCTCTCATGGACTCAACGCTCTAAATTCCTATGCTTCTTACTACTTTCTCTTCTCATTCTCCCCATTCTGTTTGTGTATATCTTACATGTATATAAGTTACATATTTACTTAATTTTGTATTGTTTCTCTCCTTTTTCCACTTCTAGTTTTTTGTACTTATTTCGTTATTCGTTTTAGTCACACATTTTTATTTTAGGACCATTGTAATGTCTACCGTAATCTATATTAGTTAGTGTGCTGTGAACTTGTCATTGTTTTTGTTTTTGGTAAAACTATAGTACTTTATAATTACGAGTTTCGCTAATTGAGAAGTTGAAGAGTAAGGACGCATTAAGAGATTTGTGAACAATTAGAGTTTTTTCACAATTAGAATTGAAATTCGAAATTGAGAATTTTGAACACTATGGATCGACAGAAAAAAGATCTAAGAGTCATTCAGAACATATAGTGGCAGAAAACAGCAGCTATGAGAATAGACAAAAAGAAAGGCACTTTCCAGAAGATCAAATATGGTGTTAGAGAAGAATGCGGTATATCACCAGACCTGTTTTCACTGTATTGCGAAAACAATTTTTGTGTCTCTAAAGGATATTGCTGGAATAGTTGTAGGAGAACATACCATAAATAATCTGAGATACGCTGATGATATTGTCTTAACAGCAAGAAATGAAATAGAGCTTCAGAAACTAGTTGATAAGGTTGTAACAGAAAGTAACAACAAAGGATTTAGTTTGAATATTAAGAAGACAGAAGTTATGATTATATTTTTTTTTAAAACTTTTACAAAATGCACCATCACAGTAAATGGGACTGATCTAAGACAAGTGCAGCAATTTAAATACCTCGGAGTCCTGGTAAAATCGGATTGCAGATGGGAATCAGAAGTAAAGAGTAGAATAGGACAAGCGAAAACATCGTTCCTTTAATGAGAAGCATTATATGCAACAAGTCCTTGTCAGTTGCGTTCAGAATGCGAGTTATTCAGTGGAACATAGAACCAATACTGACATACGGATGCGAGTCATGGACAATAAACACAACAGATCGAAAAATCTCTGGAGGCCACAGAGATGTGGTTTTACAGAAGAATTATGAGAATCCATGGGCTGCTAAAATCACTAATGTTGAGGTGTTGAATAAGGTCAAGACACTGAGAAAACTTATTATCAATATAAGAAAGAGGCAGTCATCATTTTTCGGACATGTGATGAGGAGGAGAGGTTTAGAACACATTGTAACAACTGGTAAAATCGAGGGTAGACGAGACAGAGTAAGACAGAGTCAAAACTTTGGATAGCTTGAGATCATGGCACGGTAGAGCGTCAACATCTGAGTTGTTAGCAAACACCAAAGATAGAGATTTATGGAGATCCATGATCGCCTATGCCAGTCGGCATGGCACCTGATGTTGATGACGTAAAGAGATTGTGCATTATTATTTATGACATACGAAGTTTTAGTTGTGACACTAACTGATTAAGAGGGCTTGTTTTGTCAAGAAATAATTAATTTCGTTGACATTTCAGAGGAGATTAAGTCTGTCGATTTTCTTCACAAAAAGTGGAAAGAGAGGACGCCACTTACAAGTCAGAAAAATAAAGTGATGCATAAGCTACAAGTTATTTACAGTGAACGCCAACTCAAGTGTTTGTGAGCATTTACAATGTATACTTTATATGCTGTGTAAATCACCGAGGTGTATTTGTTAGAAACTGTCGTCTGTAACTGTCGTCACAACCAGCGTACAAGAGAGGATTTTGAATTATAGACTATAGATAAAACTGTCAATATAGATATAATAGAGAAAACTGCAAAAAGAACAAGAAATAAGATTCGAGACAAAAATCGAATCAACTGCAAAAGCCTACATCTGTCTTTCGTACAGTCCAGAACTCTGGATCTCCAAATCTCCATGTTGACAAGTAGTGTGGTAATATGGAGGTTTCAAATCTGGAGACACCTCAAGGTCTGAGACATCTTCGGATCTTCTTCTTCTTCTTCGATCGTTCTAGGTCTGTTTTAATCATTCTCATTGTGATATATAAACAGCCACACATCAGAACGTGATGTACGTGCACCAGCCTTCAGCACCTATTGGAGCTCAGTTGCTTATCCTTCGGTGTGGTGTTCGTTTTCAGCCAGCTTTTGATTTACTAGGGTGAGCTTTCCTTAGGGTTCGATCAGCTTTGCCGTATTTTTGGGCTTTGCGATCTACGCCGGGACAGTGAGTTACGCTATTTATGCCCGTTCTGACTGAGAAATATTTCTCGGGGCTTGTAAGCTTATCCTCGGACGGCGTCTTACTCGTATAAAACACCGTGTAAAGTATCGGCCTTCGCCAATGTTTAGACCCGAACTTCCTGTCTGATCCGTACATTGTCGGCCTTGCTTTACCGTACATTTTGAGTATGATCCGGAGAAGGAACATTCTCGGCCTTTCTAGACGCGCATTGGTACGTGGCAATTTGCAATTGACCTCGAAAGCACTGGCATGGGGCCGAGTACAAATAATGTAGAGGTCGTTTCAGTCGGCGCTATCAGCGTAACTGTGGATTTTGCGCTCGCCGCCATCACCCGCCCCAGTTATTCCGGGGATGTTAGTTACGACTGCAAACAAACCTTGCCCAGTTGCCCCAAGGCTGGCAGTTCCGTTTGGCATCACCAACCTCAGTTCTTCCGGGGATGTTAATTTTTAGTCGCACAGTACCTTGCACGGTTTTCCTAGGGCGGGTAGTTTCGTTATGCACTAAACGCAACTTGTTCTTTTGCGCTCGGCAAACCTTGCCTAGTACATGTATCTGCACCAGGCTACCGATGCGGGGTCAGCTGCAATCTTCTCTCGCACCAACACGAGGGTAGACTTTTATTCGTTTCGGTCCTGTCTTATTTATTCTTGCCGACGGGCTGGCAATGTTTGCTCCCTCCTCAGGGCTTCGAGCTTCGCCCTATGTGGGCATACGTTTGGTCACTGGATGCACCTCTCATCCATGTCTGAGACGTTTCGTTGCTGTTTCTTTGCGTTCAGAGACTTTGGCAATATCTTGTTTGACATCGGTCAGGAGATTTGTGCGTTTTGCCTGTATGTATCTTTATTGTATTTCCGTATTTGCACTGCTACCACTACCACTACCAGTAGTTTTCTCTCCCCGATCCCTGCCCCTCTTAGCCAGAACGGAACCAGAGTCTGTTTCCAGGGTCACCGCGTGGAGGTTGGGGCAGGGTCTTGTAGCGCCCCTCGCTAACCCTGGCTCATGTTACCACCATGACCTCATGAGCCTTTGACCCCATCTTCGGATCTGAAACACTCGGTGGTTCATGGGTATCTAGATGACGAATATCATGGCCGTCAAACAAGATGTACTTGGAAAAATATGGTAATATGGGGGTTTCAGACCCGGAGACATCTCCGGACACTCGCCCTCCATCTACTAATGGGCCATTTTTAGACCGGTTTCAGATCTGGAGACATCTCCAGATATGAGAACTCGTGGCATACTATTTTTTTTTTTTTTTTTTTTTTTACAGACACCCAGGTGCGGTGGCCCTTAATGGTGAATCTATATATGGCGGCGGGTCGTCCTCATATGGGGAAGACAGCAACTCATTGAGATTTTGCGATAAATTCTGCGCGGGCTTCGTTTCGGCCCTTCTGCATGAGTGACTTCTCTGTCTCAAAGTCTAACGCTGCCGAGACTTTGCCGTCAGTATCTTTTTTTCATCTGCTGATATTTTGCCATGCATACAGTACATCGAGAAGCAAAGAATCAAGTGGTTCGACCATCTAATGAGAATGGAACCACATTTACTACCATCACGTGCCTACAATAATCGACGCTCAGGAGCAGAGTACGAGACAGGCCATGAAAACGATGGATAGATAACATCTCAGAATCCCTGCGAAAGCATGGACTGACAACGTCAAGCGCAACACAACTGACACAAGATAGAAAACTAACTCTCCCCACGCCGCTTCACGGCAAATGTGGTTAAGATAAGATAAGATAAGATAAGCTATTTCGCCACCTCTTCCACAATAAGATGAAATTCAATATCGGAGATCTTCCCGTCTTGTAAGGTTGTGGACATCATATCAACGATAGTGTTTAGTTTACTCTCCGCCAAAACACGAATCTCATCATTTTTTTTCGCCTTCACATACAATCAGTGTGATAACAGCTTCCCTCCCCATCCAAGGCGCTGCAAGCAAGTCATCTAATCTCCAGCCCCAGAAACACTAGGGCCGCTATTACAGTTGTAAGAATCCCAATTCCGCCTATTCCAAGCCCAGCACTGGCTGTGATAGATCCGATATCAAGTTCATCCAAAACATTAACACCGCGTCGGTATTTCTTGTATAAGGCGGAACGTTTGTCTCGCTCACTCTCCAAGACCTGTCTAAATCGTGTTATTTCTTGGAGATGAAAACTTTGATCGACGGTTATGCTCTCTGGAATACTATGATATAACTTATGCATCATTTAATCTTATTGTTAGCATTCATTTCTTCAACTGAAAGATCAGATGCTCAACGCGACTGTCATTGACTGGGTTAGACGAGAATAGGATTCTAATGAATGCACACGATGTATGCAAGATAATTTCTTCCACGCCAATCTCTGCGAGCAATGTTACAACAACATCCTCCTCTGTCGCACGTGCCTCCCACTTCTCATCCGATCTAGAAGTAACCAGTGAAACACGTACAAACAAAGTACTATAGTTTTACAAAAACAGAAACAGTGACGATAAACAGCAACGTTTCGACCAACAAGGCCTTTATCAAGCAAACGAACAAACAGGAGTGACAAATTAAAATGAAACACAAATGGACGACCAAATACAAACGTATCTAAGGAAAAGCTGGAATAAAAACGAATAACGAAATAAATGTAACACAAAAACACACATAAAGGCTTGTCGTGATTCTTTACCATTCTCTCAACTCTTGCGCCTTCGTCGCCTCTGTAGCGAGGACGACGATTTTCTCGATAGAGCTCACGAGATGCTGGATTTCTTTCGTAAGCGCTTATACCGGATAAGGTGCTTGCTTCTGCTATGCGGCGCGTTCAACAAATTTCTCGCCAGGAGGCTCTCTCTAACCAGCATAGAACTTCCAATTCTGACAGGGTGAAACTTGTCTTAACTTTCCACCCTCATAGTTCCCTTGTGAAGAAAGTCTTATTCCGTCATCTCTCCATTCTACAGTCTGATCCTGAGAAACGTTCAATCTTCCAACACTATCCTTTGGTGGCGTACAGACGGGACAGAAGCCTTAAGGATATCTTGGTTCACAGTCGCCTCAAGCCTAATATCCAGAGTCATTTTGGCACCATCCAGTGTGGCCGTCGGCGCTGCAACACTTGTGCTTATGTCATACAGACCCGCACGGTGTCTTTTCCAAAAGCCACGTTCGTTGTTGAAGACAGTTTCACATGCGAGTCCCGTAATATTATCTATGCCATTATCTGCAAGCGGTGCAACAAGGCCTATATTGGGGAAACCGGCAGGAGACTCATTGACCGATTCGCCTAACACTTGCGCGATATACGCCAATGCTCTGTGACCCCTGTAGCTACCCATTTCAATGATACTGGCCATTCAGGAGCTTGCGATGTCCAGGTCACAGCCATCCGATCATGTTCCTCTGATGATCGTAGTCGATTTGCTCTGGAGAATCGGTTGATTTCTTTGTATGGTACCTTGCGACCACGCGGGCTCAACGTATTACATTCTTATGCTTCTTAGTACTTTCTCTTCCTATGCTTTGTACTCTATATGGGTATATGTTGCATGTATTCAAGTTATATATTTACTAGATGTTTCATTGTTTCTTTTCCGTTCTATTTCTAGATTTTATGTGTGTTTTTGTGTTACATTTATTTCGTTATTCGTTTTTATTCCAGCTTTTCTTTAGATACGTTTGTATTTGGTCGTCCATTTGTGTTTCATTTTAATTTGTCACTCCTGTTTGTTCGTTTGCTTGATAAAGGCCTTGTTGGTCGAAACGTTGCTGTTTATCGTCACTGTTTCTGTTTTTGTAAAACTATAGTACTTTGTTTGTACGTGTTTCACTATTTACCAAGTTTTACTGCAGTCTTCCCCTATTTCGATAGAAGTAACCACCAGTGCAATATGCCTAGCCAGTTGCGATGCAGTCCATTCGATGGAGACACCGGAAAGAACAGTTAGCGGCTCTGTTTGTGCAGTGGATAAAATATGTAGTTCAAGAGAAATTGTCGACCTTTCGGGATTTCAGCAAGATGTTTCAGGTCAGCAGGAAACTTGGAATTCGCTTACATACAAAAATGGTTTCCCGCTTTGATCTCAGTCTAATGACTCCGTACATGAGAGGCTTAAAAATATCAGCTTTGAGAAATGTTTGGTGAATAATACTAACGGTGTTGTCTGTCTTAGTAACCATTCTACATGCTTGGTATGAGACGAGACATTTGCCCAGGTTCTCGAGGCGTTGGGGCATGTTGCTATGCTCAAATTAGGAAACTCCACGTCGTAGCTCGAACTGTAGATCCCAATCGTCATTGTGGTGGTGATCAATAGCCGTATGAGCGTAATACCCTTTGTCGTCTATACGAAAATCAAAGAGGAGTCCCCATGTGCTCTCCATCCCACAGTGCCCCCGAGATTCGCGAGGGTTAGCGTAGAGCACACACGGGGCGCATGTCACCCGGGCCCATCAGAGTAAGGCATACCGTCTAATCTCTAGAACAGAGATATATATACCAGTTTCAGCTCGCTACCATCATCAGCGCGCACTGACTTCAGTTGATGAATGTGTCCCCACCTCCAGACGTTTGAAGTGTGGTGTCGCGAAGGTGACCTGTCGAACGCCATTGCACAGGGAGGACCGCTTGCAACAATGTCGAGGGAAAACTATTGTGCCAATTCTCAAACGTAGACAGGCCAGTGATGTGAATATAGAGCTCTTTGTGTATGTTGAAACGTGGGAACGAATCCGCTGACACCAACCCATTAGCTGAGGTAGTACCGCGAGTAAACCCTAGCGTCCTGCTCAAAGTACCAAGACTAAAATTTTAGCGTCAACAGCTATCCCACTGAGTGAGACGCGCCCAGTCGCCGCATTAAGACTCAGAGTTAAACGAGAAGAGTAAAGACTACTTTATTGGGTATATTGTATTACTTCTTTAATATATATATATTAATACTAGCAGTTTTACCCGTTCTTCGCACGGGGAATTTAGTTTAAATCTATTTGAAAGTTCCTTAAAGAAACATGCCCGTTCTCTCGTTCAAAATCGGATTCTTCCTTATTAAAAACGATACGTTTCCTCTCCATGCCTGATTTGACAACACGAATGTGTTAATACAATGTTTAAAAGAATTGTTGACCCCTCCGTGAATTGAAAATGTTGTCCTCAGAATAGCAGCCGAGGATCATATGCATTTGGCCACAGAACAGACATGTTGAAATACCAATAACTGATGTTAGTATTCGTGTGACTGATATGTGTAAGACGTCACCGAGTATAACAACATGCTCGCTTTGCATATCACGTGACCGGTGGATCGTGAAAACATTGATATACATGTACGACTATTTCTATACAGAATGACCATGTGCGTTAAGTTGGAATAAGGTTATAGAGTGGAGCAAATTGTTTAGTTTTATCATTTTTGCCTCTTCCCATTATGAAAGCTTCTCTCTTGTCAAATTTCAAGTCCGTAGGATGTTCATATATCTTCAAACAATTGGGACAGACATACAATGTAATTCATCCGTGTCTTATATATATGTTAGATTAGATAGATATATATGGGCAAGGGAGAATAGCAATTACAATATTAAAATGTACAACGATTTTCATAGTGAAAATATACTGAAAGTCTGTATATTGTTGAACCTAGGAACTAGTTATATTGTTAGTAATGAACAGTAATAATATTGATGTATATATTGAATAAATATATACAAGCACAATAGGCTTATATCATGTGTTTGTGCAAACACTGTACGATCGAACCTTATCTGATTATTATGTGTCTAGTTATAACGAAGCGTTTTAGAAAGACACTCCTCAGTGAGCCATTTTATTAGAATGGCTCGCTGGTTGTATTCGTAAGGACGCTCGTATTGCTAGACTAGGCGATGGGTGTCGTAAGAAAGGAAGGTAAGTTGTCGAATCCTATGTTTGTCTATTTGTTTTTCGGAAGCTCTTAATACCTGTACACTGTTTATTTGTTGATCATATTCGTTGCTTCCCCTTGGGTTCTTGCACAAAATCTCCCTGTTCTCTCCTCACACTAGTCATAAACAATAAACCAATGTTGGGAGGTGGGTAATAATATTCCCCCTCATTTGTTTCCCATTTAGTTTAGGAACAAGGTCATAATTACTCAATTTCGGACTTTGGTGGGCGGTCACATTGAGCTCACTAACAAAGTTACAGTTTTTACTTTTGTGTGCCCTTTTGCACACGTTGCTAATAAAAAGGCTTGAAAACTCGAACCCAAGGACCATTACATTTTACTCATGACCCAGTTAAGGTTTATGTTCGTCCATCAGTTTTTGCGCTCGAAACTTAGTTTAAAATAAATGCAAGTGGGCGAATGAAATATTAACCTCAGGCATGAGCAGATCTGAACACTCCAAAATAAACCTCATGCCATTCATCCTTTTGTGAGAAACTGTTTTGCACTCGACTAGATGTCCCAGAAAATAATGTGAGCGTGGGCCAAATGTTAAAAAAAAACCCCAGAAAACTTGGAAACACTTGAAGGAGCCGCAACAAGAAGCCGCAACACAGAGCTACAGAATTTTACAGAGACACACAAAAACGGACACAGAGAGTAATTTGTTTCTCTGTTCTGCTAACTTTGAATGTATTTAAATACCCCCCACCACTCCATCATGTTATTTTATTATTACTTTATTTTCCATAGCTAATTTTATTTTTTTCAGTGACAAATTAATTTTAAAAAATAGTTGCTATCATTTTTCGTTTTCAATTGATGAAAGAAATTTTAATTAGCGTCATAGTCATATTAAGAGGTTAACTTACGTAGCACCCTGTATACAATGTATCATCTTGAGTAAATTGTTATATCATAAAACGCTGTCCAAACTTTCACATTTATATGTAATATTAGTAGGAAGTAGGATAATTAAATTGTATTTTTTAAAATTCATATTCTCTTCTTCCCAGATCGAGATAGTCAAGATGAGCAGCAGAGCCTGAGATACGGGTCGACATTACGCTCCTGGAAGTCCACAGCGTAAAGCAGAAGATGAAAAGGAAAAACTAACAAGATGTTATATAAAAACACGCAAGCTGTCTGAAATTTTTAATGTCGTGTTTGATGGTGCTGAATCCAAAGAAATCGAAGCAGAGAATACAGAAGTCGCGTCTCACTGTGTAGTAAAACAGTGTTATAGAAGAATCATCATTACCAATAATACCATTACGATCAGCAACTCTTCACGATTTAGCCATGTTTTCCATAAGACAAACTGAAGTCAAATGTACAGCAAGTCCTCCCAATTAAGTCATATCATCTGCAAGCCAAAGAGAGGCAGACAGCACAGCAGAAAGCACAGCACATGCTTCCAATATAGCAACATCTTCTACAAATCAAAAACACAACGAAAGTAAAATGTACTCCAACGATATTGGTGAATGGCCGAGCAACTTCAATCGAGATTATTGGATTGCGAAAGGAAGTAGCGAAGTGCAACATATGAACACTGATTTCTTATCTTATAAAAAACATACGATAATGAAACCAATTCACGATTTTATCGAAATTCGTTTTTCATATATACACATAATCCAACAAACAAAACTTATGTTACAGATTTGTTGTGTAATTCAGAAACTTAAGGACAACTTTTCTGTTTTGTTTGCAAAGTTACTGATTCAGGCTTTGCGTCACGGTTTACGAAAGAAGGATTTAACGACTGGTAAAATGCAAATAATTAGTTGAACAGACATGAAGAAATCACCTCCCATAGACAAACGATAATTTCGCTGTTAGTATGAGAAAATAAGGATGCGCGTGTTGATTCTCAACTTGTAAGCCACTTGAGACCGAACAAACATATTGGCGGACACTTTTAGAGTGAATTACTTCAGTTATCCAATTTTTAGCAGAACGAGGTCTTGCATTTCGGGGTAGTGATGAAACTATTGGTTCACATCATAATGGAAATTATTTAGGTTTGCTGGAATTAATAGCCACATTTGACATTTTTCTGGCTCGGCAAATAAATACTTATGCAAATAAAGGAAAGGGACATACTTATCAAAAACAAAATGCGAGGATATTTATCCATCTAATTGCATCAAGCTTACTGGATCATATTATTTGTGAAATTAAGAAATGCAAGTACTATTCAGTATCAGTGGACTCTACTCCAGACGTTTCGCATGTGGACCAACTCACTCTAATAGTGCGCTATGTCTTACCATCTGGACCAGTGGAAAGGTTTGTCAAGTTCTTGGATATGGAAGTTCATACTGCTGAACAACTCGACCAAATTTCACTTGATTTTTTTAAAGAAAAATGGCATTGATATCAAAGACTATCGTGGTCAGAGCTATGACAATACCAGCAACATGAGTGGGAAATACCACGGCTTACAAGCACGCATTAAGGAGATAAATAAGTACGCAGAATACATTCCTGCTTTGCACATTCACTGAATTTGGTTGCTAAGTGTGCTGCAGAATGTTGTATAGAAGTATTCATTTTTTTCGATTTTGTTGAAAGCCTCTATACTTTATTTTCCACTTCTACCTATCGATGGGGCATTCTTACAAAAGCACTGGAGGATATGGGTTCAAAACTCCCGATTTTGAAGAGACTTCGGACACCAGGTGGTCTGCCCGAGCTGATGCGACAAAGGCACTTTTATGTTGTTTTACCACTATCAAACAAGTTTTGGATGACATCTCAAATAACATGGATCAAAAGGTAGAGTGTCGTAATCAAGCGTATGGACTAGTTTTGGAGATGAGTAAGTTGGAAACGGGAATAATGACCATTTTATGGAACGGAATTCTAGAACGCTTGCAAGTGTCTAGCGCTTCATTACAGTCACCTGATCAAGACCTTAACGCGGAATATGCCCTTTATGAATCGCTACACGGATACGTTCAAGCAATGCGGCCTACATTTTCAGATATTGAGGCCAAAACGAAAATCCTGACTGACTGTGAAGAATATCAGCAACAAACTTCAAGACGACGCAAGCGATATACAAAGTAAGACGATTTCAGTGGCTCTACTACGCTCGATGAAGTTGTAGACAATCAAACATCCAAACAAAAATTTGAAAGTCAGGTATTTATTGTCATAATTGATAATGTACTCTCTGCCTTAGCTAAACGCATTGGAGCGTACCATAGAGTGACTGGTGTATTTGGAATACTTCAGCAGTTAAAATCTCTTACACCAGAAGAGACCTTGAAAAGAACTCCAATTTATTGTCAGCTCTTACCAATAGGATTTGGAATACAATCTAGGCGACGAACTTGTGCAGTTCGCTGAAAATCTTAAAATTAATGTAGCTGCTGCTATTAATAACGAAAAACATGAGGCTTTTGAAGTGAAATTTTATAAACTTATAACGGAAAATTCATTAGAGTCGTGTTTCCCAAATGTAGAAATAGTCCTACTAATTTACTTGTCTTTAATGATTACTAACTGCAGTGGAGAACGTTCTTTTTCAACATTAAAGCGTATAAAAGTGAGTTAAGGAACATGATGTGACAAGATCGTCTAAATAACCTTACCTTAATGAATAGTGAATGTAATTTACTTAGAGAAATTGATTTGTCTAGAGTTATCTCTAAATTTGTTTTAATTAAATCGAGACAAGTTTGTTTGTAAAAGTTCTGTTTTATTATTTATTATCATACAAAACCTATGTCCCCATGGTAAAATTTGCTACAGGCCCCACGCTGGCTTAATCCGGCAGTGTTGGCAGTGTGTAGAGAAAAATAAGGGAACAAATGTGAACTTGAAACATCTAATGTGCAAAAACATTTGTGAGTTATTCATACATTTATATGTTTAGTGAGTGTTTAGTTTGCAATGCACATCATTATTCATGTATCCACATGTTTATATTGACAGATATGTTACATCTCTCAAACTGACAGGATGCCAAGCAGGAGATGAAACTTCAATCAACTACCAATTTCTATGCAGAGGACGGACAGAGTGAGGACTGTGAAATCAATGTACACGGTTAATGTCTTTCTTATAGTTAGCTTTATGTAGCTTGCTTCACAGTTAGTAACAAAAACAATTTGTTCACAATAACACCTACAAGAACCTACCGAGACATATCGAACTTCCAATATGAAACGCCGCATGTTTGCCTCCATTCGTTGCTTTTCCGGTAATACGGTGAATCATTCAATGCCATTATCTATAATTTGTTCTTTGAATACTTGTAATATTAGACCTAAGCTATGAATTTCCGTAAGAAGAAAATGAACAACTTCTAGTACAAAAACAAACCGAAGACATTTTTATATATGATTAAATATAACGGTTATTTCCCTTTGTATAATACTGGTTTATACTGCTATGCTGTCATAGCACGTAATCACAAAGGACTGTAGTTTTACAAATTACAAAAAAACAATGACAAAATACAGCATCGTTTCGATCAACAATGCTTTTATCAAGTAAACGAACAACAGGACTGACACAATTAAAAAAAACATATGGACGACTACATACAAACGTTTCTAATGAAAATCTGGAAATAAAAACGAATAACGAAATAAATGTAACACAAACAACACACATAAAAACTAGAAATAGAAAGGAAGAGAAACAATGAAAAATCTAGTAAATATATAACTTGAATAAATGCAACATATGCTCATATATATTACAAAGCATGGGAAGAGAAAGTACTAAGAAGCACAGGAATGAAATAAGTTGGGGCCCACGCGGTCGCAATGTACCATACAAAGAAATCAAGCGATTCTCCAGAGCAAATCGACTGCGATCATCCGAGGATCATGATCGGATGGTTCTAATCTTGATATCGTGAGCTCCTAAATGGCCAGTATCATTGGAATGGGTGGCTACCGGGGTCACAGAGCATTGGCGTATGTCGCACAAGTGTTAGGCGAATCGGTCACTGAGTCTCTTGCCTGTCTCGCCGATATAAGCCTTGTTACACCGCTTACAGATAAAAGCATAGATAAGATTACGGTACTCGCATATGAAACCACCATCAATAACAAAAGTGGCTAAAGGAAAAGATACAGTACGCGTCTGTATCACATAAGCACACGTGTTACAACGCCGACGGCCACACTGGACAGTGCCAAAATGAGTCTGGATTTTGGACCTAATGCGACTGTGTACCAACATATCCTTAAGACTTCTGTCATGTCTGTAAGCCGCCAAAGGATAGTTGGGGAAGACAGAACAGGTCTCAAGATCTGACTTAAGGATAGACAGATGACGAATAAAACATTTTTCACCAGTGAACTATGGGCGTGAAAAGTTAAAATAAGATTTACTCTGTCAGAGTTAGTAGTCCTATGCTGGCTGGTAAGGGCCTGCTGGCAAGTGATTTTCTGAACTCGATGCATAGCCGAGACAAGCACGTTCTCCGGGTATAGGCGCCTGCGGAAGAAATCAGGCATCTCGCGAGTTCTCTCAAGACAATCATCGTCCTCGCTACAAAGGCATTGAAGGCGCAAGAGCCGCGAGAATGGCAAAGAGTCACGACAAGCCCTGGGATGGGAAGAATTATAAAGGAGAAAACTATGTGCATCAGTAGGCTTGTAATATACTGATGTAGTGATAGTGGATAGGTATAAGGTGATAGTAATGTCAAGAAAGTTGACACAAGTAGTGAAGATGTGAGAAGTAAAACGAATAGAAGGGTTGAAAACATTAATGAAATTTATGAAGCGTGACAAATCGGCTTCAGGCATATTAGTAATGCCAATACAGTCATTAATGTATCTGTGATAGACAGACGGAAGGGGGCCATCATATGTAGTCCATTCTAGGTGTTCAAGATAACCCATGAACAAACAAGCATAACTAGGTCCATTTTAGTGCCCATGGCAACCCCACTGAACTGCTCAAACGCCCGAGTGGTTACCGGGGCCCAAATTTGGGGTGTAAATAATAGAACCACTGTTACCTGCCACACATGTCGTAAGAGGCGACTAAAGAGGTTAGGCTGAAATCGGATGCATGTGTCCTAAACGTGTAGAAGTTCTATTCGTTTAGGGGCCTACCAAACCAATGTGCAAAGTATACACGTTCTTGGCAGAGATCAAACATATCACAAAGAGTGATTAAAATTGATCGTAAAGAACGAACGCAAACGCGGCAAGCTGGTTGTGAATTTCTGCCGGCCTCTAACTGAAGTCGATTTTCAGTTTTCTTTGGATGGAATTTGTGTATTCTAGCCTGAATGTGATAGTCTAGTGCACCGTGTGACCCATCTAGGTAATTCTGAAGCCACTGGGACAGGCCTAGCAAGCCGACAGTGGTATAATCCAATTTGTGCTCGTAGAATTATGAAGAGATTTCGAAAAACGGTAAGCAGGGACACAGGGTGGAAACCAAGAAATAACATCAAGATATGCACTATTAATATCTGTGGAGCACGAGGAAAATTTCAAGACATCGTAGAACAAATGAAAAAACGTAAAATAGCAATATTAGGACTAGCAGACACACGCACCAAAGGACAAGGCTGCAAGAAGTTACATCTAGATTACACATACGCATACTCAGGTGTAGAAATCAATGCAAGAGCTAAACATGGCGTCGGATTCATCATTGACCCAGATCTAGCTAAGTCAATACTACACATAGGTTACATCTCAGAAAGAATAATGACAATCACAATACGGGAGAACGACATGGACACGACCTACATTCAAATTTACGCACCGTGTAATAGTGCTGACAATATAGAAGAATGCGATGAATTTTATGACGTCATTAGCGATACTATAAATAGAATCAAATCAGGGGAGACTACTTTCTATTGGGTGATTTTAATGCACATTTAGGTTCTGATAGGACAGGAGTTGAGTCATATCTAGGACACTTCGGAGACAACACTAGTCAGAGAAATGGAAACGGCATAAGACTTCTGGAATTGTGTAACCAGCATGACCTAATTATTACCAACACACAATTTCAACACCGGCAATCACACATTTATACTTGATACAAATGGAACAACTTAGACTGCAAGAGCCAAATAGATTTCATTCTAGTCAAAAGATCAAAAGGAAGGTCAGTGGTAGACGCTAGGGCTATACCAAATTTATGCATAGACACGGAACACAAAGCGGTAGTTATGACTATCAGAACACACAAGAAGAGTACCAGAGGGCAACACGCGACTACAAAAGAAATAATCAAAATCAATAAATTAACAGATGTTAACACACAAGAGTCATATCTTCAAAGAGTCACAGATAATTTTGTTAAACTAACTGAAGAAAGCAAGTCAGTAGAAGGAGAATGGACAGTATTTAAGAGAACTTTATTAGAAGCAGCCAAAGAAACATGCGGAACAGCAAAATACAGAGGTACCCGACCAAAAGCACAACTTGGTGGAATGACGAAGTAAAACTAGCGGTAAAGGAGAAAAACACAGATACAACTTATGGGCAAAAACAAACATCAAAACGACCTCACTGAGTATAGAACAGCTAGAAAACAAGCCAAGGAGATAATAAAGAAGTCTAAAATACAAGCATGGCAAGATTATGGCGAAACATTAAATTCAGACTACAAAAATTCAACAAGACATTTTTACAAGAAAATTAAAGCTATGCGGGAAAGACAAGAACAATATGACCCAACTGAAATTATTAATGATGAAAACGGCCAAGCTCTTAATGATCCAAAAATGATAATGAACAGATGGCGACAATACTTTAGTGAACTTCTCAACCTACAACAAGAGGACCAACCGAACACTCAAGAACACACAGTAAATGTAACTTCAGAAGTAGAACCAAGCATAACACTATCAGAGATCAGAAATGCTGTAAATATGGCCCCACCTAATAAAACACCAGGCCCAGACAATATCCCGGCCGACCTAATCAAAGCAACTAAAGAGGTAGGAATCAGATGGCTCCATAGACTATTCAACCACGTCTGGATCACACAAGAAACACCAGAAGATTGGAGGAATGCTACAATTGTTCCCATCTGGAAGAAGAAAGGTAGCAAGAGGGACTGTACAAAGTATAGAGGCATAGCGCTACTGAGCCACACTGGGAAAATATTCTGCAAAATACTTGAGAAAGGCTCCGCCACATCATCGAGCCACAGCTTAATGACTCCCAAATGGGATTCAGGAAGAACAAAAGCTGTACATACGCAATATTCGCCCTCAGACAGTTAGTAGAAAGGACTATCGAATCCGACAAACATTTACACGTTGCATTTGTAGATCAGGAAAAAGCGTTCGACCGCGTAGATAGGCACAAGTTGTGGAAAATACTAACAACCTATGGGGTTAATGAACACCTAATCAACCTTTGCAAGAACATTTATACTGACAGCCAATGTACGATTAGAACAAATACAGGATTATCAGAAAAGTTTCACGTAGGGTCAGGAGTAAGACAAGGTTGCGTACTATCCCGCTGCTATTCATCACGTACATTGACCACATTTGTAAAATAGCTAACACCAGCGAAGGAAACAACCTCGGAGAACTCTTAAATGAATTTCTTTTGCAGACGATCAGGCAATCATATCAACAACAGAAGAACAGCTACAACAACACATCAACAGACTCCAGTTAGCATGTAACGAATACAACATGAGAATTAACATCGACAAAACAGAAGTAATGACATTCGCCAGAGAGGAAAACACTACCAACATCTCCATCGATAATCACCTACTAAATCAAGTAAAAGATTTCACATACCTGGGGAGCATTTTTTCAGCAAATGGAAGAATAACTAATGAAATTCAACACAGATGCAACAAAGCAAATCAAATGATAGGGCAAATGGCGCCAATTTTAAGATGCAAACACGTCACCATGAACACAAAAGAGCAATGTTCAACACAATCTTTCTCCCCACATTATGTTACCAGTGCCAAACCTGGACGCTGACAACAAACGATAGAAGAAAACTAGTCACAACAGAGATGAAGTGTCTACGCAGAATGCTAGGTGTAACAAGAAGAGACCGGTTGAGAAATGAAGACATCAGGAAAAAAGTGGGTACAACATCAGTACTAGACTTCATCAAGAAACAACAAATTAAATGGTTCGGTCACGTAAGCAGATTACCATCAGACAGTGCACCCCAAAGAGCAATGCTGCTCCGATACAATGGGTACAAAGCAAAAGGCCGGCCACGCAAAAGATGGACCTCAGAGATAACAGAGGCGACGAAAGAGACTATCTACGAAGCGCATACTAGGGCCCGTTTTAGAAATCTCTTCCTGACCTGACGCTGTGAGGCATACAGGATTCGAGAAAGAAAGAAAGAAAGAAAGAAGAAGAAAGAAGAAGAAGAACTGCTCAAAGAATTGGTTATTAAATTGAAAGGAGTTAAGAGTGAGAAATAGTTCCGCAAGACAAAGGAGAGGAGAAGTTGACACAAGTGGATTAGTTCTCCTATTGAGAAAGAACTGGAGAGCTTTAAGGCCGTCAGGATGAGGTATAGACAAAGCGTGGTTCGTATCTTTCAAAAATGAAGGGAGTGAGGTGACTATGCACCCTAAAATTCATAAACACAATCCTGGTAGGCCTATCGTTTCGGCTTGCTCTTGCCCTACGGAACACATCTCCGAATTCCTTGATAGTATCCTTAATCCCATAGTCACCACACTCCTGTCATTTTTGAAGGATACAAACCACGCTTTGTCCGTCTTTTCTTTCATTGAGTTGCTACCCGAGATAACCTACCGTCTTTTCCTCCTTGATGTGTGCTCATTGTACACTTCTATACCTCATCCTGACGGCCTTAAATCTCTCCAGTTCTTTCTCAATAGGAGAACTAATCCACTTGTGTCAACTTCTGCTATCCTTCGTCTTGCGGAAATAGTTCTCACTCTCAACTTCTATCGGTTTAACGACAAATTCTTTGAGCAGATCAGTGAGGTTGCCATGGGCACTAAAATGGGACCTAGTTATGCTTGTCTATTCATGGGTTATCTTGAACACCTAGTATGGACTACATATGATGGCCCCTTCCGTCTGTCTATCACATATATATTGATGACTGTATTGGCATTACTGAAATGACTGAAGCCGATTTGTCACGTTTCATAAATTTCATTAATGTTTTCAACCTATTCATTTTGCTTCTCACATCTTCACTACTTGTGTCAACTTTCTTGACATTACTATCACCATATACCTATCCACTATCACTACATCAGTATATTACAAGCCTACTTATGCACATAGTTTTCTCTTTTATAATTCTTCCCATCCCCGGGCTTGTCGTGACTCTTTGCCATTCTCGCAGCACTTGCGCCTTCATCGCTTTTGTAGCGAGGACTATGATTTTCTTGAGAGAGCTCGCGAAATACTTGATTTCTTTCGCAGGCGCCTTGACCCAGAGAAGGTGCTGGTTTCGGCTATGCATCGAGTTCAGAAAATCACTCGCCAGCAGGCCCTTACCAGCCAGCATATGACTACTAACACTGACAGAGTAAAACTTATCTTAACTTTCCACCCCATAGTTCACTGGTAAAAATGTTTTATTCCGTCATCTGTCTATCCTTAACTCAGATCCTGAGACCTGTTCTGTCTTCCCAACTATCCTTTGGTGGCTTACAGACGGTACAGAAGTCTTAAGGATATATTAGTACACAGTCGCCTTGTCCAATATCCAGACTCATTTTGGCACTGTCCAGTGTGACTATCGGCGTTGCAACACGTGTGCTTATGTGACACAGACGTGTACTGTATCTTTTCCTTTAGCCACGTTTGTTATTGACGATGGTTTCACATGGGAATCCCGTAATCTTATCATGCCATTATCTGTAAGCGGTGTAACAAGGCTTATATCGGCGAGACAGGCAAGAGGCTCAGTGACCGATTTGCACAACACTTGCGCGACATACGCCAATGCTCTGTGACCCCTGTAGCCACCCATTTCAATGATACTGGCCATTTAGGAGCTCACGATATCAAGGTCACAGCCATCCGATCATTTTCCTCGGATGATCGCAGTCGATTTGCTCTGGAGAATCGGTTGATTTCTTTGTATGGTACCTTGCGACCACGTGGGCTCAACGTATTACATTCCTGTGCTTCTTAGTACTTTCTCTTCCTATGCCATCTGTGAAGTGGTCTTTACATAAGTTGTTGTTTTTTTTAAAACATTATTATTCGCCATTATTTATATCCATTATATTCTTATACATCTTTTGTGAAACCACATCTTTGTATCTAATAACTTACCATTCTGATTATCTACTATCCATGATTCACATATTTATGTCATAGTTTGTTCCATATAGCATTGTAGTACTTTATGTATTACTTCTGGTGATAAGTATTTTTACGCATGTTTTTCATAATCCAGAAAACTACCTTCGTTTGGTTAATTCTGCTCTGCATTGATATATTGTTTTTACCATCAGATGTAATTATAGCACTCATATATGAAATTACTTTTCTTGTTTTAGAGCTGCCCCTTGTTACTAATTATGTCTTTTGTTCATTTTTTTAATATAACCATATCCCTTTCGTATTTTAATTATATTTAGACCTTTTGATTGTGGTTTCTTTTGTCGTGGTTTCTACCATTTCATGTCAGCATTGTCACTTTCATCTAGCAAAACAATATCAAGAACATATCGTACGTTATCTATACTTCTGTCTTTGTTATTATCCTTTGTTTGTAACATTCTTATTATATTCTCACCGTACAGTGCAAATAAATCTGAAAACATTAAACATCATTGTATAACTATGTTGGTATTTTCGTATTTTCTCTGTTTTCTTATAACTGCTCTTTGTTGCCATTTGGTTTGTTTGTTTGTTCCGTTCGTGTCAAAGGCGGCACATAGGGCAGAGGTTTTAGATTTCCATGTGATGCGGTTCGTTGCTAGCAGTTATAGATCTTGTCTGGTTTTATATCCCAATAGTTTACTTTCCTGTAGTATTGTTCTTGGAAGAGTGGTCTTCTAAATTCTCTATCATCATCAAATAGCTTGTCCTGAGCAGAACGTTGCCACACCAATAGTCCTGCATAATTTCTTTCTCTCATAGGCCAGATGCCCTGCCTCTGCAGCCGGCATGTTCAAACCATCATTTACATCCTCAATCCATCTTCTCCGTGGTCTTCCTCTTCTTCTCTTTGCAGTATGCCTCCTTCCATGATAGTCTTCTCCAACCCTTCATGTCTTTTTATATATCCAACATATCTCAATTTGTATCTTTCTTATATGTAGCATCAGCCAGTTTTCTTTGATTTTGATTTCTTTCTGGATAGATCTATTTGTTATCTTCTCTGCCCAAGATATACGAAGGACTCTTCTGTAACACTTATATTCAAAAGCACATATATGTTTTTCCACTGCTTTATTAAATGTCCATGCTTCACACCCATACGTTGCTACTGGGAATATGCATGCTAAGGGAGAGAGAATTTGTTCCCCTACATAATTGTACTTATCCTCATATCTGTACATGGCGAAGCACGTAATAACAAAGTACTGTAGTTTTACAAAATACAAAAACAATAACAATACACAGCAACGTTTCGACCAAAAGGCCGTTATCAAGCAAAAGATACAACAGGAGTGGCGAATTTCACAGCACAGTACATATAGACTACGACAGAAACAATCTAGTCATTCTGTCGTAGTCTATATGATAAATAGTTTTACTGCTGTCTTCCCCTATATCGATAATACTATCTGTAACATCTAAAACTAACTTGATCAAGATGTTGATAATTTCATTGTGCTTCACAATGTCAAATATGTTAATGCAATCTATCAAATGTGTGTATAAACCTGCTTTGACTCATATTGCTCTCTCTGGTAATGCTCTCATGATGTATATTGCGTTGCTTGTTCCCATTCCTTCAACATAGCTGCAGTGCTCTTCTCCATTCTTCGAGCTTATTTTGCTTTCGATTGTTTTAATATTTTTTCATAGCAATAATATGTTTACGTGACTCATTATACGTGATGGTCTTCTAAGAACTGCATGTCGCATTTGTAGATGAAAATAAAATGTCTGCCAGGTAGATAAACAACAGCTATGAAAATCTGTAGCACTGTCCGGAGTTAAAGAAAACCTGACCAGTTTAGGCCAAAGTCTTGATTGAAACCAGTGCTCATTGAGAACAAGCAACGATGTCTCGAATAAATTTAGCATTAAATTAGGAGTAAGACAAGAATATTTTTTGTTTAGTTTAGTCGTCAGAGCCTCATCACTGCACGTCGCAGTAATTAGTCTATACGTGCTCCGATGTCGTCCTCAGTATGTCTCTCAGCATGTGACGACTAACGGCACAGGTTCAATGTTGGTTTATTATTCGTTTTTGGCTACCGGCGTAGTGTTCTTAACTAGCAACACTACTCTTGACTTGGAATTCTTGCAGTCTGGATAGTGTTGCAGATTCTCCACTATTACTTGAATAATGTACACGCCCTCTCTCCCTAAGAGAATTTAGAATATCAGCCTGGTCCATTGCTCATCCGCTTTTTTGCAGCAACCATACATGCAATCCTATCAATTAGTTAATTTCCTCTGCATGCCCTGGCACAAAAATAAAACTGATTTTTGTCAGCCTAGACCTCCTCAGTGACTACATCATTTATCTCTGAGTCCAGCCTAGTTCAATCCTTCCTGTGCATACGCATTGAGTCGCTGAGAAAACATGCATGTATAAAAATATGTGATTCCAGTTAGACCATTGCTTTAACACCACAAAAGCAGCGGTGACATGGTTCTCTTTAAAGAACCGCGTCGTCAACACTCCAACACCACCTGCGGTTTTGTGTTCAGAGGTGGTGGAGCGATCTCAGTCTATGTACCAGGTGTTGCGGTTTGATCGTAGTCTAGCTTTTACGGAACACATAACTCAGGTGATAATGAAGGCGAGGAAGGGTTTGACTACGATGAGGGTAATAGCTGCGGCGAAATGTGAGTAGCGCCATCTTTGTCTTTTATACCAGGGTCTGGTCCTTTCTGTGCTTGAGTATACTCTGGCGATCCTGACTCTCAGTCATAGTCAGATAGAACGACTGGAAAGAATACAAAAAGAGGCGATGCACATCATACTTGGGTGCACTAAAGACACGTCATGCAAGGCGATGCGCTATCTCCTTGACTATCCTACTATGGAATATAGAACACTGATGAGCCGTGCACGAGCATACCTTCGCGTCAATGCTGACACACGACATCCTCTGCACATAGAAATAAAGAGATAAAAAGGAAATAGATTAACAAGAGGAAAATCTTGGATGGGTCAGGCCGAGGACTGTATTGAACAGGTGTGTACACTTGAAGACATTGATCCGGGTGAAGAATGAATACCAGTGCCAACAGGAATCAATACATCATTTTCTGTATGCATCAAACTTGATAAAGAATGCAGACTAGACAACCCACTTGTCGTGGAGGCAGAAGTTCAGACATTAATTTCTGAGAACTCATCTGAGCATGATGTAATCATTTATACAGATGGTTCGGTGATTCGACATGTGCGGAACTCGTGGGCTTTCACTGCTCAGGTCGGAGGGGATGTTGTGAAGGAAAACAGTGTTGGTTTTGCCGTGACTACGAGCAGTCTCACTATGGAAATCATGGCGGTTACTAAAGTGATGTTTGGCTGGAATAACAGACTTTTATCCATGCATGTTGTCTCAGTGATTCAATGAGAATGGTCAGGAAGATTGAAACAGGATGGGCTAGAGACATTAGATGGAGACGCTGGAGAGGTCTAAGCTGACGAAGATTAGTTTTATTTTTGTGCCAGGGCATGCAGGTGTAAGGTGGGATGAAAGTGCGGATAGGCTTGCAGGTATGGCTGCTGTACAAAGCGGGCGAGCAATGGACCAGGCTGATATTATAAATTCCTAAAGGAGAGAGGACGTGTACACGATTCATGTAATAGGGTGAATCTGCAACACTAACCAGACTGCAAGAACTCCAAGTCAAGTGTGGTGTAGCTAGACAAGAACGCTGTGTTGGTAGCCATATAAGAATAGTAACTCAACAAAGAACAGGTGTTGTTAGTCGCCACACGCTGAGGGAAATACTGAGGGGAGATCGGAGCACTTATGGACTAATTGGTTCGACGTGCAGTGATGATGATCCGACGACTAAACAAACAAACAAACATCGCTTTAGTTACTGCCATGATTTCCATAGTGAGACTGCTTATAGCCAGGGCAAAACCACCACTAGCTTCCTTCACAACATTCCCTCTGTCTCGAGAAGTAAAGCCCATGTCCGTACATTTCGAATCACTGGCTCGTCGATATCAATGATTACATCATTCTCAGATGAGTTCTCATAAAGTAACGCTTGAACTTC